>QTSX02007308.1:0-21841 GCA_014839935.2 Entomophthora muscae
GATGATTTTTCCTGGCCCTCTGCATGCTGAGTCTATTTTCTTTCTGTTGCCAGCTAGAGCCCAGACGCGGGAGTTGATAAAAAGTGGTTCCTCTGTGAGGTTACCTTTTGTATTTTTAGCCTTTTTATTTCTGCTATTTTAGCTTTAAGGTGTATGTGTTCTAGATTTGATACTTGTTTTACTGTGGGGGATTTCCATGAGGGATCTTTATGTATGGATGTTTGTTGCGGGTAATTATTTCTGGTTTGTATCCATAGGTTAGCTCAAACAATGAATAGTCTGTTCCTTGATTGGTGCGGACTTGGGATACTAGTAATGCATGTTTCATGTATAGTGGCCATGTGTCTTTTGCTTTACCATCCATTATTTTCTCTAGGGTTCTGATAAGGCTGCTGATTAGTAGTTCAACTCTGCTGTTGGCCTGTGGCCTGTAGTGTGAGGTTGTATAATTTTTAATGTTTTTCAATTTAAATTGTTGTTTACTATGTGACCTGATAACTCTGTTGCTTCATAAGTTATGATGTAGTCTGGAGTGCCGTAGTCAGCTATGATTCTTTTTTAATGAAATGGCTTACTTTTTCTGCTCTGTGGTCCTTTGTTGCCCAGCAGATGGGCCAGTGTGTGGCAAAGTAAATGGCTACAATTAAGAAATGTTGGTTTATCTTTGTTTCTGGGAAGGGGCCCACTACGTCTAGCCTCCAAACCTTGAATGGTTCAGGGTCTGGTACTGGGATAACTTTTAGCTGGGGAGCCTTTGTGCTGGTGTATTTGTTACACACTGTGCACTTTTCAGAACATTAATTATATCCTGTTTGAGGTTGGGCCACCATACTATCTCTTTTAACGTGAGCTATAGGTTGTTTTTCTTTGATGTCCTAGTAGACAATGATGTCTTAAACTAGTGTCAACTCTTTGTTAGAGTGGGATGTAGGGAACATTTTTGTCATTAATGATTTGGTAAACTGTGCCATTTGATATGTGGAAACGCTTTTTGTTCCTTACTAATGTATTGTGGGTCAGTTGATGTTTTGAGGGGTCTTTCCCTTTGGTTTTATACTCAGTGTTATACAGTTTTGGCCAGTCAGGGTCCAGGTGGTCAGGATGATCCTCTCTAGGCTGACATAGTCTATAGAGAGCATCAGCCGTAGCCAGCTCTGCCCCTTTTTTGTATTGGATGTCCAAGTTAATCTGTTCTAGCAAGGACATCCATTTGGATTGTCACTGTGTGAGCGTGTTCTGAGTTTTGAAATAGATTAAGGATTTATGGTCAGTTAGTACTCGGACATTTAAATGTCCTTACAGATAACATCTCTATTTCTTGCATGTGTGGTATATTGCTAGCAATTCCTTATCATGTATTGGGTATATCTGCTCAGTATTAGTTAGTTTTCTGCTTTTGTAACATACTGGCAGGAAGTCTTGCTGCCCTGGCTGGCAGATGCACAGGACTGCGCCAATGGCAGTGTCACTGGCATCTGGCTCAAGCTTGTAGCACCCATTATTATTAGGGTATTGCAAGATTAGTGCTTAAATCATAGCTTTTTTAAGTAGTTGAAAATTCTTGTCGCATTCTGGTTTCCAGATGAATTTCTTTTTGGCATTACCCTTGGTTAAGTCATTGATTGGTGTGGTTAGTTTTCTGCAGTCTTTGATGTATTTCCTTAGGTAAGCTACCATACCAAGAAAACATCTAACTTGTTTAACAGAGTTGGGGTGTTGCATGATATTTATGGTTTTAATTTTGTCTGGATCTGCTTTGATGCCACTGTCAGAGACAATGTGGCCCAAGAACAGGAGTTTCTTTTCCATAAATTGGCACTTACTTGGTTTTGCATAAAGTTTGTGCTTTGCAAGTAAATCAAGTGTCTTACAGACATACATGAGGTGTTCATCTTTTGTTTTTGAGAATATGATGATATTTTCAAGGTAGCATAATGTATTCAAGAGACTGTTTAGTGCTTTGTTCATCATGATGACAAAGGTCGCAGGAGTGTTGGTCATCCCAAAGTTCATTACTCTACATTCAAAGGATCCAAATTGCGTACCAAACGCGGTCTTTGGTATGTCCTTTTCCTTTAATTCAACTTGGTTGTAACCTGAGGTGAGGTCAATTTTAGAGAAAAATTTGGCGCCTGAGAGTCTTGCAAACAGATCCTCTATGAATGGGAGGGAATATTTATTCTTTACCGTGTTTTCATTTAGTGCACTGTAGTCAGTTACTAGACGCAGAGTGCCTTCCTTTTTCTTTATGAAGAACATTTCTGCCCCCAAAGGGATTCAGACAGGCAAATAAATTCTTTTTCTGGATTGTCCTCAATGTGTGTTTTGAGGGTTTGGGTCTCCATAGGAGAGAGTCTGTAGAGGGGCACAGGTTTAGGCATGGCTTTAAATAGGTTGATGCCATGTTTGACCTCTAGTTTGGGGTAACTCTGTGAGTTCTTCTTTGAATACATGAGCGTATTCATTTAGGAGTGCCACAAGTTCTGGGCATTGGATTTTGGTTGTTTGCATATTATTGAATTTGGTGTACCTCCTTATGTGGAGGGTAATATATTTTTTAGACGTTCAGAGTTGTCTTGGTTTATAACCTGGACAAATACTGTGTCTCTTAGAATGAGCTTGTTTGGTTCTTTGAGGATATTAAAATTGACTCTGTTGTGTTTGATGGCCATGGTTTTTGTTTTCTAACACACGCCGGGGTTCACTCTGGTGAACCAGTCCATGCCTGCTAGAATGACATAGTTTATGTTGTTCATGACAATTCCTTTGATGGACGTTTTTATGCCTTGGAGGTCAATTCTGAAGGGAGTTGTTTTGCCTTTGAGTAGAATAATTTTATTTGTCTGCCATTCTGTGTATTTGAAGTTGGATTTGACAACTGGTATTTTATATTTGGTTACAAATGGTTTTCTAACCATGGTGTGTTGTGCACCAGATTCAAATAAAATTTTATGTGTATGTGATTTGTAATTGCATGGGTAGACAAGAATTTGTGAGTAATCTTTAATTTTTATGTTCATAAAAATGGAGGATTGCAGGACATGTGGGATGCAAGCAGCAAAGTTTGTGCCTTGGTACAGTTTCTTGTCAAGTTGGGGGGAGACAATGGCACTTAAGCCTTTTCCCCCTCCTCTTTTCCCCTGCTCCTCTGTTTCAAGACCTTTGAGGTCAGAGAATGTGGGGTCAGATTCATAGCAGGTTGTTATTTCAGCATTGTTTACTTTGGTGGTGTCCTCCTTCTTGGGACAGGAGCAGTTTGCACTTTGGCTGCAATTGCCATTGTGGCAATTGGAGTTGCTGTTGCTATGGTTGGTTTTTTGGCCTTTTTTGCCATTGGAGTATTCTCTGCCATTGCCGTTTGAGAAGTGATTGCTGTTGTGTGCAGCATATTCCATGTTTGCAAGTTTTTCTTCACACTTGGCTTCTGCAATGAGCGCGGGAATTGAGGTGTTAGCCTCTGGGCAGATGAGGGCAGCAACAGAGAATTCCATTCTGTTGATGAATGAGGCTCTGTTATGTACGTTATCAGCTTGTGCTGGATTTTGGATTTTGCAGTGTATTTCCTCAAACTCATTGGTGTAAGCTGTGATAGTGGTCTTCTGAGGAAGATTGCTGAGTTGTATTGAAATGTCTTGGAGGGATTCAGTGACGCAGAAATTGTGTGTGATATCTGCTTTGAACTCTTCTCAGTTGTCAAGCTGGTTGTCAGTCTGTGAGCCAACACAGGTGGCAAACCAGTTAGCTGCAACCTCTTAAAGGTGCTTTCTGACTTCCTGGACCCATTTCTCATGGGGGATGCAGCTGGCGCAGAGTTTAGCAGCTGAGTGGTCTAGCCAGTTGATGATGTTTTCTTTGTTTTTACCAAAGAACTTGTCAATACCAATGTATTTGGTTTTGGCAACTTCACCTGTGATAGGTGGTTGTGTGTTTGTTTGTGGTTGAAGAGAGCAACTGTATTAATTTATCTTGGTGCATGCTTTGGGCATGACCAGACCTTTGAATACGGTGCATCCACTAGGTATATCTTTGTTGATGTCGTGGGCACAGAAGTATGTTTTCCAGGTCTCCTGGGATGTGGTGGAGATTTAGTTGGATTTAACCTAGGGGTTGTTCATGTGCAGGATAGGTTTGAGCCACTGGATACTTGGATTGTCATTTTATTGCTTGGTTACCATTCTCAGTATGTCAAACATATATTGAAAGGGCACTGAAATCAGGCAATGGCTATATGTTAAGTAGGTTGGTGGTAGCCAGAATGCTTGTACATCCAGACCCTTGACACTTTCCATGCACAACTCACTTGCCCCACTCATACCTGTGGTAAACAATCCCACTTTTACTATATTTTTTGTGGTAAAACCAAAGGATATATATCTTATCTCTTTATCACCAATAAAAATAAGCTCTTTCACATTTTTGTCTTTGTGTCTTTCATTACTTTAGTTCCTCACTTTAGCTAAAACTAACTGAGATTTACTATTTAGGGCTACAAGGTAATTGTTTCACCTTATCTGCCAACTAACTCAAGGCTTAGTACAAACCCAATCCTAAGGTTAGTATTCCCTACTGTGTGTCTGTGCCGCGCCTCAGAACACAACATACTCTAAGCTTTAAGAGATATATATTCAAAAAATAAATTAGGTGCTTAAGATTTTTATTATTTTCTTGACAGGATCAAATATAATTACTTCTTGTTAAATTAGGATCAGTATAATGTGCTAAGTGTTGCAACTGAACCAATTAGAGTTCAGTACATTATTGGGGAAGACAACAGTCCAATAGAAAGGACAGAAATGAATCAAAAAAAGTATTGTTTATTGTAGAATATTGTGACTAATAAAATATATGGGGAAAGACACAAGGCTACAAGGGGATGGTATAGTGGTATATTCCATGTAAAATTTTGAAGCCAAGGAATTACTTATGCAGGGATCAGCAGGTCAAATTGACTGCACTCCTTATTAGGAGAAAGAGCCCACATGTCAGGATTGACAATTCTCCTCCTCTGGAAACCCAGGCCCAAGAGCGGGAATTGAACCCGGAACCTGGATTCCCCCAGGCCGCCAGGCCTATGGACCGTGGGACTGCCCGCCCGCATTTTTCTGGGGTCAAGCCCCCGCAAACTGACGCTGAAGATGATGGCCCACCCAGTAAAACAGATTGAGTCAGGAAATTAGTGCACTAAGTGGAGTGCCAATCACAACACCTAATGGAGGCAACCAGGCAACAACTATTAGCTTCATGAGTTTGAATTCTTCACCAGTAACCAATCAAGAGCCAACCCAAGGAAGAGGCACCGGCCTGCAACCTGGCCCCATGACCACAACGCTAGAGCAAGATAATCAAGTAGCTAAATTGGGAGTCACAACCAATCAAAGAACTCCTGGGCTGAGCACCATTTTGCTGCCTTTAGACCCAAGTCCCCAATTCCCCCGGCCCTGCCTTTCCCAATGCCCTAATTACCCCCAATGGAAAATGTTAAGTTTGGAGGTGGGATGCTATATAGACCCAAGGACCCCGCACTCCAAAATTATTGCCATTTTTGAATAAAGGTTATGTTACTTTGGCTCATACAGCTATTACCATATTTTATATTTGCCGTCTATAAGTTGTGTTTGAGATCTCCCGGCCCTCCTACCCTTCTGCCCGCAGTTTTCTGTCCACCTGGTGCTCCCTTTGGGCCCGTTCATTTTACTGATTACCCATTAAAGCCCAAGTATAAGGATTACACAACAGAAAAAATCATCAAACTTGACCCATTAGCCTGCATCCAATCCACTATCAGATACAACTACCAAGGCCCGTGGATATTCTCTACCCCCAAATTATTTAGAGGAAAATTCAACTACCTCCCGGCCTACAACGTTTATATGGAACCACCTGTAACACCAAAACCAATGCCAGCCTCTTCCCCTGACCTGCCAACCAATCATACCAGCAAGCTTTTTGGTATAGTGTACATCACCCTCACTGGGGTGGTGGACACCATTGTACCAGCTGCCGGCCTGTGGTCTTGGTTAGGAAAGTCTGCTTCTTACCTCTTAAAGTTAGCCCCTCTCTTGTGGTGGGCCCTGCCCGCAAAAAACCCGGTCCAAGTTGCCTCCAAAACTGGCGGGCTGGCCGCCCAAGAGTGGGTCCCTGACAACGCAGTATGATGTTGCCATCAGTTTGGTCCATGTTGTTAGATATGTCAAGGGGTGGCTCATTGAGCGCCCCTGTGTATTATAAGATAAATTAGCAGGCAAGGAGGGAGACTCAGTTGCAACATAAGGTTATTATCAACATATAGATTAAGATCTGTAGAAGATTCAGGAATTTTATGCTTGATTTTTCATTTTCTAACCTGACTCTTTTACAGTATAGCAGGGATTACTTTATTTGAGTTTTGATGAGCTCAGATTCCAAATGATCAATACTGATGTTTAACTTCCCACCATCTGATTATCACTTCTACACTTTTCACTTTCCATAATCTTAGCTGTAGAACATCTATCTAATTCCTTGGTAGGTTTTGAGAGTTAAAAGCCAAAAAAATAAGGCTTACAATGAGTGAGGGGAAAGTGATCATTGTCACAAAGTATAAACAGCTTTTATTTCTTATACTTTAAATTCAGAACCTAAAGGTAAAAATGTGGGATTGTAATTTTTTTTGCATGAACTCACCAACTTAAAGAAGTAATTTTCATCCCAGAACAACTTAGTTTTTTATATAAAAGGATGAAAAATATTCCAGTAAGTTGATGAGTTTATGCAAAAGAATTTGACAATCCCTCATTTTTACCTTTAGCTTCTGAATCTACAGTAATAATTTTCTTTTATATATCAATCAGGCATAATTGGCTGAAAGCTCTCTGGTTCTGGAATCACACCTGTATTACTATCATGTGATCTATTACATAATGGTGTCATTCAATCAAGACCTTTGTTAAAAAGATTATCACATTTCAACCTATAAGAATGTACCCTGGTAAATTCTAGAATCAACTGATTCCTTCTTTGGACATGTGCTACCATGTCTTGAAGCATCCCAGAATTATGGAGCCAAAACCCTGTTAAATTTATGTATTCCTGATCCAAAATTGCATTGTTCCACCCAGAGAACAGAAGATACATCCTTAAAACTTAAACACCATTGTCTTTCTTTGGATGTTTTTGCATTAATTAATTTTTCCAATTAAAACCAATCAAATGTTTTGAAACTTGAATCAGGTGTCACCATGGCGCTTTTTAAACCCAATACATTTTTAAAAACAGAAATTTTAAGGCAATAGCGCCCATGTCAACACTTTGTTGAGATGGTCACTGTCAACTTGAAAGCTAAAATATCTTATGTTTTTTGCTAGTTGTGCTAGCTTAATTCTCATTTTTTAAAGCGTTCAGGGGTACAAACCCAGAAAACATGACAAAATTGTGGCCATTTTGAAACTATTTAATCTTAAGATTAATAAAAAACTCAATTTAACCTAATTTTCCTTTATGTTTACTAATAAAAATTAGTTTATTTTTATTGGTTTTCATAACATAAAAGTATCAATGTCAACACTTTTTAAGCCAAATTTATTTTTAATAATGAAACTGAAACATCTATAGCAAAAAATTAAGTGGGGATTCAAATTTTTTTATTACATTAATATATTAAAAAAGTCATTGCACATATAGCTGATTGTGGAAAAGTTCATGTTATAAATATATATGTGGCACTTACTGTAAATTAAGAACCTAAACATAATAATGTGGGATTGTCAAATCCTTGGTCCAATTTTCAAATCACTTTTGCAGGCAATTAATCTGAGTGAAAACTAAATTATTTAATGAATAAACCATTTAATCTGATTTTTTTGTTTATTTAAATTGGCAAATTTCAAATCACTTGAGCATAATACTCAACTAACTAAAGACAAAACACAACAAGCAAATGCAGGATAAATGAATAAGTAATGTGGGATTCTAATGTATAATTTGAGATTTCCTGATTGTCTAATAAATCATAGACAACATTTAAAAATTAAAAAATATGAAATTGCGGGATTGTCAAAGCCCAAGAACCAAATTTCATATCAAAAATGAGGTGAATTTGAAATAAATATAATTTGTGGGCATCTCAAAAAGGATGTCAAAGGATCTAGAGTGGATGTGTGCTAATTTTTAGGAATCATAGGCATTCCCAAAAATCACCCTGTTTCATTTTAGAACAGCTAAAATTTAGATTGTAATATTCACCAAATTAACTTATTTAACAATAAAATTGACTAAAACGCAAACTTCCTGTTTTGAGTTTAATTTTTTAATAAAATTTATTATGCCTTCTTTTAATAACAACTAAATAAACAAGCTGTTCCCTGGCCTTGACAAAATTATGCAGGGCTACACTGTGTCTTCCAATAGTGAAGCCTCTGTCTATGGTCACTCACAACCTGTAGGCTCCTCTTCAAGCACTACCCAGGAGTGTGTTCTTTCTCCCATGTCCTCAAGCATGGCACTGTTTGCCCATCATGCACAGGAAGCTGCTAATATAAATCACACATTAACACTGGAATCTGGAACTAGCCAATTTAGCCAAGGGATTATACAGGGAAGCCAGAATCCCAAAAGCCAATCATATGGCACCATTTGGTTCCTAATACAGACACATCCCACCCCAAACCAATCAGCCTGCAAGACGCATAAGAAAGCTAATTACCCCAGAGATTGTACTCAAAACGGTCAAAAAACAAGGTATGCTTATGTTGCTCAGGGAGATTGCGGCTGCAATGGGTTTTGCAAAGTCCACTGTGGCTGCAACCCTGCAAGCCCACGCCAATTGTTCCCACCCTTCCAAGAAGACCCCAACTTGAGCCTGTACTTCAACTGAAGGTGAAAAAGCTCACCATCTAATGATGTCTATCATGGAGCTTGACCCGTGGATGCCCCTAGTCCAAGTTTGTCTCCAACTGGGACTCCATGGCATTCTCATAAATAAAAGAACAGTCAATTTGTGGATGCACAGAGTTGTGGATGCTGCTAGAATCTTTTCCAATCAGGTTCACATTGGCCCCAGTTTGGTGGATACCAACCCCTACAATTCAACCATAATTAATTTCATTAAAGGGAAGGCAATGAGGAAGCGCAATGATGTCATTGTCTTGTTGTATGCCAAGATTTCTGAAAGTATCCAAGATTATGGAAAAAAGTATATTCAATCTGAGATTTATAAGCACAGGTAAATTTAGGTACCAATTGTTGGGGTTTTGTTGGAAGTTTCCCCATTGGGTGATAATTATTAGCTGGCAATATCAAACACTGCAGATGGGTATGCCTACCATACAGAGATCAAGGACATGCTGGAGGAGTGGGCTACCCAACAAGCCATGCACACAGTTGTAATAAGTGCGGAGTTGGAGTAGCGGGAATGGGCAACCAAAGAAATTAGGGCTGTGGGGCATGCCTTTTGGTCCTATTACACCAACCATAATGATATGCATATTGCAGATGTATGTCTTTATAATTTGGTTTGGCTCTCAGGCACTCAAATCCTGCCATCTACAATGAACTGTGCTCCCAAATTGAGAAGGAGCATGAGATTTTCCCCTCTGTATTTGACCAGAACTTATCAGATCTCATTATCTTCTATGCAAGTGATAGTTATAAGTCCAGAAAATACTCCTGCCTTCCCCCATGTGCATCCATTTGTTTTTTCAAGCCTGCATACATGACAATAGAAGAATTTGAACAATTGAAGCAATCAGCTCTTTCCACCTCTTCCCAGTCAACAAACCCTGCCCCCAACTCTCATCCAGATCAAGCCACTTGCCTTCCAATCCTGACTCCCAAACCACCACCCATTTCCTCCCCACTACCTCTGATGCTGTCCCTTTTAAGGGCACAGATGATGGCAACGTATATTCCACCCATTCATTCCCTTCTTGTTCTTTTATGAGTAAAATAAAACTTTTCTTTGTGACATTTATTAAAGTTGATATTATTTCTTCCAAATTCATAATTAATAATATATTCTTTTTACATTATTAACATACCCATAATTAATAAAATGTTATACATCTGATGTGGTAATATATAATATTTTCATGAATATTTTTAATTATTAATAGGAAAATATGCAGGCTGTAAAATGCAGTATGTATCAATATTTGTACTAAGCGTTAATGGCACCCTAATATAAACATAGTCCATTTATATAAATTACAATGAAAAATTCCTTGTTTAAAATGAATTTAATTATAAAGAATGCATTGAGCTATGCACATGATATCTAAATATCATATTTAACTCATTCCTGCAATATTCTAATGTAATTTATACATTTGTGGTCCTTAATTTATTATTATAATGAAAAATATTCAGGCGTTGATGACAGTACTATAAAAATAGGGTTTTTGATGTACTACCATCAACATGTCAATTATCTACAGCTTGATAAATGAATTAGAAGCACACCTGCAAAAGGTTTTTGAAATAGAAAAAAATCAGGGAACTAGTAGCAGGAAAGCTGGGCAACAGAGGCCAGCCACTAATCCAGTCAAAGGAAGTTCTCTGAATAAATAGGGAAATATGATAGATGAAAAGATCAAAGAAGTGTTACTTAATCTACAGGAAGCAATTCTATAAAGTCTGAAGTTCAATTATGCAGCCTACATATTGTGAGAGTTCTGGAAAGGGGCCAAAGAAAACAATAAGAAAATCAAGCTGATTGAAGGAACTAAAATTTCAAAGGAAATCAACACAAATTAAGAGAAAACTGTTCAAATGGAAACAAATGAAAATGAAGCACAAGCAAGAAGAAGAAGAGCTACAATAAACAATGAACATGTATCAAATGAAAATCAAGAAGAATAGATAGCAGAATAAATAATGAAAATACAACCCAGGAAATCAAATAAAAGCAGCCAACACTCATGAAGTTTGCTGAAGGGGTGCCGGTGGCTGAGGGGGCTGCAGGGGAAACAATAAGTAAGTTTTTTATGATTTTCTTATATTTACTTTAGTTATAACTAGGAATGGGGACAAGTTTGCTGAAGTGGTGGCCTTTATGCCCAGTTGGTTTTACAGGGGTTACCAATCATTGGTAGCCCCTGTAAAGCAAATAAATCAAAATGAAATAAAAAAATCTAATGAATATGGATCAATATGTAAATAGGGAAGCAAAAAAGGAATATTTACCACCTGCAGGGTGCTTGCCGTGGATTAGGGAAGCATATGAAATAGGAGCAAATATCAATTTCAAAGAGATGAATGAAATTTGAGGGGATGTCAAGTTGAATTTTAATGATTATATTTATGAAAGTATTCAAAGATTTCTGTTTTCAAACATAAATGAATATGAAAAAATCTAATAAAAAAGACTTTCAAATAGGATCAGAATATCTTAAAACTGAAATTTTCAATGACGTGTTCAAAGCATTATCAAATAAAGTTGGGGATGCAGTCCTTGTGAATAATTTCAAGCCTTTAAAAATTTTGTTTGCCAAGGAATGGGGGCAGATAAAAGCCAGCCGCCCCCAGAACCATCTTTAAGTTCAGCCAAACGTCCTATATCAATAGATTAATTCAAATATATAAAAAAAGTATGCATGTTTTCAAAAAAATACCTCTCAAAGGATTCACGTTGCAACATACCTAGGAATCCTTTACATCACATATTAAAAACAATGTTAAAAAGTTGGAGGACAGACCAATTCAAATAGGCATATGCTGATTAGCACTAGAATGACAGAAGACACTTTGGGGGTACAGGACAGTTGAGCACATCCTGTACAACTCCTTTGCACTGGCATTGCTTTTCAGGTATTATGTGCCTTCCAAAAAGAAACTATTAATCAATTTGCTTACCTGTTCACCTTTTATTAAGTGTTCAGCAATCACTGGGGTGCTGAGCGCCACCCCTCTAGCAATTGCATCCAGAGTTGTCCACCTTGTACAGAAGAGTACATGGTCTCATTTAGACGCATTAGCAGAAAATTTGATTTTAGGGTAAAATTCCCAGGAATAATCACATTCCCCTTTGCAATTTGCATCCCCCTAATAAATCACCCTTGCATTTTATATTTTATTTTAATTTTAAATTTCTATTTTAAATATTAAACTTAAATATTTAAATTTTAATATTTGAATTTTTTTATTTTAAATTTTAAATTTTAAATTTTAATATTGAAATTTTAAATTTTAATTTTAATATTTTAAATTTTAAATTTTAATATTGAAATTTTAAATTTTAATTTTAATATTTTAAATTTTAAATTTTAATATTGAAATTTTAAATTTTAATTTTAATATTTTAAATTTTAAATTTTAATATTGAAATTTTAAATTTTAAATTTTAATTTTAATATTTTAAATTTTAATTTTAATATTTTAAATTTTAAATTTTAATTTTAATATTTTAAATTTTAAATTTTAATTTTAATTTTAATATTTTAAATTTTAATTTTAATTTTAATATTTTAAATTTTAAATTTTAATATTGAAATTTTAAATTTTAATTTTAATATTTTAAATTTTAAATTTTAATATTGAAATTTTAAATTTTAATTTTAATATTTTAAATTTTAAATTTTAATATTGAAATTTTAAATTTTAATTTTAATATTTTAAATTTTAAATTTTAATATTGAAATTTTAAATTTTAATTTTAATATTTTAAATTTTAAATTTTAATATTGAAATTTTAATATTTTAAATTTTAATATTGAAATTTTAAATTTTAATTTTAATATTGAAATTTTAAATTTTAAATTTTAATTTTAATATTTTAAATTATAGTAGTATATATCTAAATATATTGTAATACTTTGGTTATAGCAAGCAAACACATGAAATAATAAAATATGTTTAAAAAATTTGTTTAAAAATTTGTTTACTTATTTGCTTGTTGAGTACAAGTTCATGAATTACATAGCTAAATAATGTGTTGAGCAACTTGGGTTTTTGCTGGTATGTTCAAAGCTACAGATAGATGTTAGCCTTGCCAATGTACTCTACCTAATCCTATGTAAGAGCACTACAGACCACAATAGAATAGAACTTTGAAGATAATTATGTTTATTGAAACTGGAGTACAATCTAGCCTGTGGCTGAAATCTATCCAGGTGTAACTAAGAACTTGTTGTTAACCTTTCTGGTGTCTGTATCAATATATACTGCAAAAACCCTTGTTCTTGTCCTTTCAGACAGTTCTCAGTGGCTACCTTTGCAATAGGTACATCTTTGCTGGCTGCACCTATCCTGATTGGCTGTCCTTGACACATGTGTTGCTACTGGCCTTTGCAGGCGTACATGGCACTTCAGCTACAGCCTACGCTTTTCTTGAGCTAGCCTACTGTCATTTATTGATTGGCTGTATCTTACACACCTATTATTGCGCTGGGAAACTACACCGTATTTAGTTGACACTTATAAATTGTTCTTAATATATCTTCCAGCATTGGAAGGTAGATTTATGGTATTCCATTTGTAGGGCTTAATCAGTGGTCCTTTTCTGGCTGGCGAGCCTTCTGCTTATTAATGCAACAGGTGGATTTTGGGATTATATGCTGTTTAATAGCAGACTTGATCCAATATTCTTGTATATTATCTGCTGTGTAATGCTGACCCAAATCAATAAGAAACCTGATTATACGCCATGTAATGCTGACCCAAACTTGGTATTTCCTTGACAGAAGTGCATCACTTGTTTGATACATTCATAAACACCATCAGGCTGGGTGAGGTTAAGTTGATAAAACGTCTAGCAGGATGGTATGAGCAATATACAGTTGATGATTTAGTGATTACACACCATGTAATCAATGATAATTACTCTATTGGCTAACGTTTATATGGTGTATAATAGCCATATCAAATATAATAAACTGGGAATTATATGGCGTATAATTACTACACATTGGAATGATAATCAGTGATCATACAGCGTATTATTGTTGCATCTATCATAATAAACTAAAAATTACATGGCGTATAACTGCCATATTCATTATAATATATTGGTGATTATATGGTGTATAATAGCTACCCTTAATAGAATATTAGCCTAGTGATAATAAAGCATGTAACTGATAATGATCTGTTTTCAATGATTAGCATGATCATTTGTGGTCAATCAGCCTAATCTCACATAATGCAAGCTCTATTTATCCACATTGAGCTGCCTGCTCCACTTTTTGTTTTATACAAGTAATTTTTTAGAACTTGATTTATTTTTCCTTTGTAATATGATTTGATGAATAAACTTACTATGCTTAACCTTTGTCATACATACTTATTAGAAGATATACATGAAAATTATTGGTTTTTTTGTGTGGCTGTAGTGGCACTGAAATAATAAGGATCAGGTGATGATTCACAAGGTGAAATCTGTGGCTTTTAAAATAAAAGCCAATGGTGCCAAAAAGGGTTCCTGTTTATTTAAAATAAAATTAATCTATTTATATCTTTTTTAACTTATTTATTTGTAGCTCTACATTCAATACATTATTTGGTGGATTATAATAAAAATACATATCTCTATATCTAGTATACTTAATTTTATTTATCTTTTGTACTAATTATTATATGTCTATAATACAATTCAATGTCTTGTCATTATATATAAATAATAATTTTTACATCCTAATAAAAAACTGAAAACAATTGATATCCAGAGCAGCCATTTATCTTATTGGCCCGGATGCAAGGGCTTTAGGGAGGAAGGAATTGGAGTGCTTGTAAAAAGCCGCCACCACATCAAGTGGTATCTCAAATTGACTGACCTCAAGAATATTAAAGATATCTTTGGTTTCCTGAGGGAGGCCTTTCTTCACCTTATTCTTGATCCACTCAAAGACCTCCTTAATTGTGTTAAGGAATGGAGAATATGGAGGGAGGAAGAGGAGTCTCATTGGACAATCAGCAAGGGGGTGGTTGGAAGAATGACTATTCTTGTCAATGGATGGAAATTCAGAAAAAAACAGATCTTCTTTGTGGAGCCCAACATTTTCAAGCATAACAATGTTGATTGTACTGGGATAATTGTTCCAGAGGTACTCCTTGACAGTTTGGAGAAAATCATGGAATGTCCTGCTATTGTGGGAACCCTTGATCATCTGGTATTGATCCAAACTGCAAGGAATAGGAAGCACTACCATTGAATAGGTATGGGAACCAAAAGCTGCACAATGTGCTACACCATCTTTGGACCCCTTCTTGACCCACCTATTCCTAGACCTGAGTGAGGAGGAAAACAACAATTTGTTGATGTAAAATAATTGGACATTTCTGGTCTTCTTAAGAGCAACATAGGTCTTGGCATAAATGTGTTGATCCTCAATTGTTTTGTTACTGTTCCTGTTATATGGCAAAACTCCCAGAACTTTCCAGGAGAAGCCCACTCATCCCATGGTTTCATAGACAAGAGTTTTTGAAACTGAAAGCCCAAACTCCATGGTGAGTATTGATTGAACAGAAAGCATGTCCAGGTTGCAATCCTTGATTACCCACTGCTTGATTGCCTCAAAATGAATGGGCAGAAGGAGTTTGGGCTGTCACTTAGCCTTGGTGGATTTGGCAATTTTCCCGGTGTTGCCGTACTTTTTGTTGATATTGCCAATATATCTGGCTGTGACACCAAATTGGGAAGCAATATTCCAAACTGCCATTCCTCTGTTAAAGTAGTTGAGGAGATCTTCACACTCATTATCTGTCAACCAACGCCGGCCCTTGGCAGGTACCGCAGCATCCTGGCTAGCAGGCTCAACACAGGGGATGGGGACCTTTGTATAGAAGGTGAGATCACGCTTGTTTGCAGTGGCACCTCAATGGTGGCATATATCACAGGCACAGATGGCTCCTTGGTTGTGGCTAATGGCTCATATGATGTATCAAAAACACGGGGCAGTAAGTGGCAACTCTTGGATCCAGAGTGTGGGGCCAGGTGAAAACTGGGTACACAGTGGAGGTGTAATTAACTACATTGTTACCAGTGACCCTGGTAAGAAAACTTTGATGGCAGGCCTTAAGAGCAGCTTTTTTCTGGGAATGAGGCTGTGTTATCTGGCTTGGGACGCTGGAGGTGGTTGACTGGCACTGACACCTTGGGAGACCTATGTGTCAGAATTGCTCCCCTCAACTTTTGTTCTGGGTCTGTTCTTGGACCCTCTGGGACGCCCTTGTGGACAGGCTGTCCTGCAGGCTGGTGCAGGAGCTGGTTAGGAATGCAATTGTTGGTCATTAAAAATAAAATAAGAAATTTAATTTGGATAAATAATTATTTATTTAGTTTTTTTTGGTTTAGTTGTGAGTAGTTATTTTCTCTTGATTTAGCCTTGAATAGTAACAGAATTTTCTATATCTGTGATTTGAAGCGTATAATATTGTATACTTTCCAGTTTGGATAATTTTAAAGTTTAATCACTTTTTATGTCTAAAACATGATTATTGAGATTGGATTTTTCATTTGATTTTAGTCATGGTGGTGATTCTTAATTTGGGTTGGTATTTCCTGGTGTGCTTACTGTACATTAAATTTGGATTCCAGTTCCTTCAATTAATATTTGAGTTTACTAGTGCCATTCAAAAGTGATTTGAAATTTTGTTCTTTGATTTGATAATCCCATAATTCCAAAAAACTTAGTAAACTTAATGAAAATGGTTGATTGATTTGAACACTGCAAGTCTGATTCCAGTTGATTCATTTTGTCCATTGGAAATATGCAGTTTGACTTGAACTTTGCAAAGTGTCTATGAGTTCCTGTATTTTTAAAAATTCAAATAAAAATTAAAAAAAATCAATTTATTAAAAAGGGCCATCCTGCAAAAGCAATTCAAAATTTGGACCAAGGATTTGACAATCTCACATTTTTAAAATTAGGTTCTGAATTTGCAGCATTATGTCTTTAATATATTAAGTGGATTGGTGGCTAACAGTGAGCCAATAAGTTAAGCATGAGTTACTATGTAAGTTATTATATAATTTATTATTAAAAATAATTTTGACACTCAGAAATGTTGTCTATTTGGTTGGGATCATCTGTTGGGGTGGATATAAGCAAATTAGAGTGGTGCAATTAAGCCTAGATTAATATGTCACCTCATATAAAGAATGTTGTAAGTGCCATTGTCAACACTTTACCCTTTTCAATACTGAATACAACTTCACATATACGCAATGGTAAAATATCATATTACCACTACCCAAATATTATTTTTAATAAAAAATAAAGAACTTTGATAATTTTTTAACTTATTTCCATATGTTTTTTATTTTATTATGTGAACAAAATACCACAGAAAACGGTTAACATTTGCTAGTCTGCTTAAATTTAATTAAGCATACTATGTTTTCATAGTAATTTTTTTTTAAAAATGTCAACAGTGACAATGTCGTCAAAATAATATCTACTATTTTTATAATTGTCAGTGAGAATTCAGCTTTTTTTACTAGTTGACACTCATAATGTTGACACTTCTATTTCTCACATATAGAACTTTATGTTTTACATAATAAAATCATCTGATTTTTTTATATGCTGTAGTTCCAACTTTTCTCTTATAGACTATTTAATTTTTAAGATAAAATCTATATTAATTATAAATAATTTTACATAATTCTCTAAAATTTTTGTTATTTAAAATATAATAAAATAAAAACTTTTACAATATTTTTTATATTTAAATTTCACTATAAGCCATATAAAGTTTAATTTTTATATATTATGCTTTTTAAGTTGTTTTTTTTGTTTAAATACAAAGCTTTACCTTATAACTTATAGTTTATTATTTTAGGACAAGAACACATCAAAGCAATAAAAGGGTACCAAGCGTCCCTTCAAGGCTTTCAATACTACAAAGAAATAGCCTATCTCATCAAAGAAGGCCACTCCTAAGCCCTCCCCTGTGAAGAGCCCCAATCACTCCACTGGGGGAGAAAAAACTGATGGTTCACTTACTGACCACAGTTTCTATAACTCAGCTTCTGATGAAGAGCCTAATAAGAAGCACCGTCATGCCAAGAAGTCCCCACAATAGGATAAGTCTCCACACACAAGGAGCACCACAACAAGCCCCCTTATGCTTCCCCCACCAAACTCACCTCCTTCTAGTTAATCTGGGGATGATTTAAAGCCCCACCCTGATTAATTCCCTGGCTTTTACCATGCTCCTGATGGCCCCTGAGACCTTCTGTTGGCCCATAACATCTACAATGCTGGTGGAAAATTTAAGGTTCCTTCTTCCTTGCCTAAGTATTTTCCTATCATGAGTGTAAAGAATGGGCTGGCCATGGTGGCCAATGGTCATATTTTCTCTTGTAACAACACCACTGGGGCTTCAAGAGCCGGCATTACACCTGCAAGGACTGCTCCTGCTCAGTGCAGCTCAAAACTGAGCAGTGGGATTTGGTCCAAACAATTAAGGGTGAACACACTTGTATCATGCCAAATACTGCCATAGACTGCCTCCTGAAGTGGTATCTTATTAAGGTGGTGCCCACCTCCAAGGACCTTTCCCCCATCCAGCTGGCTGTGCTTGCCTGTAAGAACCTCTCCTCCATCAACTTGAAGAGGGTGCCAACCCACAACCATTTGGTCAAGTTTTTAAGTGATAGGCGTCAATGTCAGGGACCCACTTAACAGGGAACAAGTTCTCTATTTGGTGGGCCAAGGCCTCTAAGTTGAGCCCCACTATTACTGAACCAATGGGTACTGTGATCATGGAAAAACGACCTAAGTGACCCAGGTAGGCAAATCATCCCAGCATAGAGCTGAAGCAACCAAGTATATAATACCCCACCATGTATGTTAAGAGGTAGAATGAGGCATAGGGTCTAACCAACAAAGGTTCTGCAGGAGGAGGAGTGAAAGAACAACCATAATGGAATTTGCGTCCCCAGTGGCTGGAGGGGTACTTAAACCATCCATGGGCTAGAGATTCCTTTTGGTGAGCATTGTCTGGAGAGGAGTTATGCCAGTCAGTATTTGGTGTTGGGTTCTCCAAGGATAACACCACAGAAAAGAAGGTAGCTAGAAACCAGAACAGGAATAGAATCCCTTTCATGGCTTCAAAATAAAAGATCAGAAGGTAGGTGTAGCAATGTAGAATAGATAAAGTCTTTATTGTTGGAACAAGTAAAAATGATAAATATGACTCACTTAAATAACCTCAAAATAGAGACTGGAACATTTAAGTAGCTATTGGAAATGAGTGGAATTTGCAGAGGATAATCATGATTATTCTGAGTGAAACTAATGCCTGGGTGAGATTTGCCTCAAATTGTGACATGATAATATTCATTATGATAGTAGTTAAATCAGAGGAGAAAGACAAAGCCACAAGATTAAAGACAATTAAGTGGTGTAAATGCTTAATCTTTGAGAAGATTAAGTGTGGAGCCAGGTCCAGGCAGGAACCAGTGGATTTAAAAACAAAAGGGAAGAAGAAACCAGCCAATCAGAATCTGAGCTGTAAGTGATATGTCTAGGAGTTTTACTAACGTTTTTGAAAGCAAAACCAGAGTTGAAAGCAAAAGTCAAATGATAGAATTCAAAATAAATAGGTAAAGTAAGTTAAATAATTGAATCCATACTAACACTGGGCCCTTTCTTAGGGTTCTGGGCTTAATTCCATTGGGTTCTGGACTAGAATGCAACATCTTTACAAATACTTGGTTGTTGTGTTGCTTTGCTTTGCTGTAATTCAAAATATTATCCATAAAATCAAGGTAGTCAGGAACAGAATCCCTGACAGTCAAGCCTCAAACCCCCTGGCCAAGAGCGCCACCACAATCAAAGAACTGGTCCTTACCAACACCCTCAAGAAGACAGAGGATGATGAGTTGTCCCTGCTTCATGAAAAAGGGCAGGAAGTAGAGGATAGAATCATAGCCTACACCAAAACCCAAAACCCAAAACCTGGAGCAGCTCAATAATGCTACCACCTGGCTGTACAACAGCACATTTTCAACCTTTAAAACCATCTTCAAGCAGCTTTGGGTCCTGTATGAGCAGTTCAATGACCAGGTCATCCCCCTGTTTTTTTCCTGCCTGGTGCCAAAACAGAAGTCTACACCAGAGCTTTCAAAAATGTCCAGGATGCTTTGAGCTCCCTTCCCATCAATCTTCTCTCCCCTCCCACCCACACCACCAGAGAAACCCCTTCCTCCACCAAGAAGGATGAGCCTGCCCAGGCCGCTGAGCAGCTATCTTAGGTGTGCTCACTTGAGCCAAAGGTTATAATAATGGACTTTTAGCAGGCTCAGTTTAAAGCCTTTGAGGCTATCTTTAATGGGGAAGTTCAGAGCTTCTTCTTTCATTTTAGACAGGCCCTCATCAAGAATCTTAAGAGCGATAAGGGCCTCTTTGATAAGTATCTTAATGATGATAAAGAAAGTGCCACTTTTCCATCACCCAGTTTGCTGTCTGGGCTTTTGTGTGGCCATAGCATGCTGGGATTGTCTTTGAGGCCCTCCTGGATGACACTTATATCAAAAAGCACTCCACCATCTTCAAAGGTTACCTGGATTACTTTGAGCGGCAATGGGTAGGAAAGAAGGTGACTGCCTGGAGAGAAAAGAGCAGGGCTACATTGCAATGGAACTGCCAGAGCGGCTGCCTCAAGGGAGTGATAAAGACCACGTCCAGACTGGAAGTTTGGCACAAGCACCTGAAGATAAAGTTTGGGACCAACCCCAAGTACAACAAGTTCTTCTCCAAGCTGCAGGGGGAGCAGGCTGGAATGAACCCCAAGTCTTATGACCTGGACAACAAGGTGGCCCCCAAGAAGAGAAATGGTAAGGACCAGAACTACCAGGAAGACGTCCAGAAGTAGGGTCAAGAAGAAGTATAAGGTGGCAGAGATCAATAAGTACCTTGAGGACGTTGCCACTGCTCTTCTGGTGGCTTTAATTAGCCCAGTAAACTTTGGTTTGCTTTTCCTGGATTGTTTTTACTTTTTGATTTTTATATTAATTTACTTTTTTGGATAGTACTAATATTCTTAGGTATAAATGATAAGTTTCAGATACAGTTTCAATATGGTTTTTTAAGAAATATCTTATATTTTGTGTCAAGATTTTGGGGTCGTGAGGTATTGTTTTTATTAGAGGATATTGGGTAATATATGTTGATAGGGGACTGTATGGCAACAGTCTGTAGCTACCAATTGGGTCTTGGGATAATGCTACGGATTGACAGAGTCCTAAGGCCGTAGGAGAAGAAACACAGTTCTGCAGATAGACGGCAGCACGCTCTATCTGGATACAACTGACTACTAGACGTTGACTAGTAGTGATACAATACTTAGAGATCTTCAATCTTTAAGTCAAGGATGATATTTTTTCTGCTCAATCTCTAATCAGGAGAGCTCCTTATATAGATTGGATAAGCCCTCTTGCCAGATAGATATTTGACGCATCTAACTCTTGCTAGTCAGTCTATCTGTTCCCCAGACTGCTAGCTTCAGCCCCCAGAGTTAGGCAGCCATGCCGGTTGGCATGGGACTACAATTGATTACCGGGCCTCAGCTTACTTCACCAGCGTGTTGGCGGCATCCTGTTTCCAGTTTATGCATGTGCAAGTTTAGTTCCCTGTCTTTGGGTTTTTGCATAATGCATTATTCACTTTAACAACCTTCTATATTGGTCATAGGCTTTGAAGCATCTGCAGGTGCAAATGTTTAGGCATAATCATCTTCCAGTAGGTTCCTGAATACTTTGTCTTATTGGTTGCTAGGCGTTTTGTGATTGTGGACCCAGTCTAATCCAATATGTGGCCTAGTCTTGGATTAGGATCAATCTTTGGAGTAATCATCAGTCCATCAATTGGCCAAAACTAAGGGATGGATAAGTTGATGCTTTTTACAATCAAGCCAGCTATATGGC
>QTSX02007308.1:21851-146597 GCA_014839935.2 Entomophthora muscae
TTGGCTGTATAACCAATCAACAAAGGGGAATAATGGCCAAGTTTATTACATTATTCCGGAGGCTTGACATTTTGTTAATTTATCTTAAGCCTATAAGATATTTTCAGTTGTGCTTATATAAAGTATAGCTGTTAAATTAGAATTTCCTATTATTTTTTAGTTGTTATGATATAATAAAATATCTTTATTTTTATCTAATTGGAATTTTATGTTTGATGGGAATTTAAAAAAATATAATAAAGAGTTTAAATTACATAGTAAATTGAAAAATATTTGCTGCATCTCCTTATTATTAATACTTATAGTATTTTTATTGCATTTTTGAGCTCTCTGGGATTATTTTAGTATATAATTTATTTTGAAATATTTTTTACATCAAAACGTTTAGGGTAAAGTGTTTTGTCAATTAGAAAAGTGTTGGCATCCAGAAAACAACATTAAGTAAAACTGGGTTGTCACTTTACTATAGTGTTGCCATGGGTGCTGTTGCCAATTTTAAACCACATTTTTTGGATTTAATTTTGATTAACCTTTACAAATTTTTTGATAAAGTCAAGACCATATAAAATCCTAAGATAAAATCCTTATAAGTCATATTACTGGGCATACATTAATTAACCTTCCTGGTTAATTAACCAATTTCCAAGACACCAAGTCTTTACTTGACACAGTCAAGTAAATTTTAGCCCTATGATTAAATTGTCATTAATCATATTCAAGGGTATTAATTAACCTTCCTGGTTAACAAATTCATCTGAGACACCTAATTCATAATCTGAATCATCCATATTATTCATTTTGGCCCTTAATTAGTACAGCCTAATTGATTCCTGGGTATCAATTAACCTTCATGATTAATTAATCAGTTTAAGACCCCTAGTACCATAATCTAAAATATTCAGATTTTTTTGGCCCTCAATTAGTACACCTTAATTGATTCTTGAGTACTCCATCATTACACTGAAAAATCTCTCCAATAACAAAATTATCACTTTGAATTTCAACCTACAAAGCTCATCACAATTAAACCACTTTGTTTAACCACAGCTTAATATGAATGTAATACATTTACAAGATTTTAGTACAAATTAACAACAGGAGGAGATCACCAGATACATCTCAAAGTAATATAAATTAAAACAACTATGCAAATTGAAACAATATTATTGTAAGCTATTGCTTCACCTCAAACTGCTTTTAGTTCCCTATGTCAGCTTTTTCTTAAATCAAGATAGGAACAGTTGTAAATTAAACTGTCTGAATGTCAACTGTCTGCATGTTGACTGTCAATTTTTTCTACTCAGGTCAACCTATTAGAAAAGTTCAGATAAAATTCACTATCATGTGGCCTACTGAAAGCTGACACCTTTTTAACAAGCAAAAGGCCAAATGCTGAACATCTTCCTGAGTAAAAAATTAAGCTCCAGATAGTTTCTTGGGGTAGCATGATCATGTGGAATCCAAAAATAAACTAAGGGATGATGCAAAATGAACAAGAAAGTTGATGAAAACCTTCCCCAAAAACAATTTGCTATGAAATCAACTGTTTTTACTATAAAGCTATTTTACTTACCAGATAAAAAGTGCTTAAACTTTTTTCAAAAAAAAACTTGATAAAAATTGATTATATTAAATAAACAACTAAAAATAAATACTTATTTTATGAGTAGTTGATATAATAGCAACCCAAAATTACATATACTTTAGTTATAAAACAACTATTTAAGCTAGATAATCCAGGCTCTAGCATAAAATTATTTTATAGAACTATTACTTCTTTATAATATTTTAATTTAAATTTTATTGTTAAATAATATCATTAGTTTTAACATTGAAGCTCTATAATATATCAGAAAGAGCCAAAAATGATTATTATAAACTAAGTTGGAGGTCTGTTGCAAGAGAGTACAGTGGCAATCTTTCCTATCTGTTCCCCGAGTTTAGATATATTGTACTTATTCTTGACAGCTGTATTTATCTGCTCTTTTTAAATGCTAGTCTTGCACTGTTTTCCCTCTTTGGAGCCCATACTTTTATATCCCAAAGGGAGGAGACAGTCTTCCCCTGTTCAGCCTTAAGATTATCAAATAAGGTGTTGTATCTGGGATTCACACTAAAGGAGGAAATTAGATGTTTATGCCAGTTTTACAGGCACACTTTTTTCTTCATTTTATCCTTGAGGATAGCCTGGTAGCAAAAACCAGCTTTCTTATGCTTCTGGCTTGCCCCTGCAGCTGATCACCTTGCTCCCCACCTATTGTGGCTCATAGTAGTCAAAGAAGGGTTGGAACTCAGCTTCATGGCTCAAAGCATAAGCTCTTTAAATAGAAGCTCAAATCCTTGGCCAAATGCTCAGGCTTAATAAATTCCATAGCACCCTTCTTTTGGATTAGAAACTTGCATTTTCCAGTTATATCTTGTTGTGTGAGAGAGCTGAGGAGGGTCTTGCCCTTAAGGCCTCTATTAATATCTTGTTGGCAATGAAATAAACACCCTTGTACCTTGCCATTGAAGGTTTTTAAAAAGGCATTGTATTGGGCTGTCTCATAATCCATATAAGTTATTTAAGGGCCAAGGGCTCTATTGTGTTCCTTTTCTTTAGCATCTAGGGTGACTTCATCTTTATCAGCATCATGAGGATTGGTACTTGTTGACGGACCAGGATTCTTTTGTTAGTCTCAGTAGGAATAGCTTTAAGGCCCTCCTGATGAATATTAATAATCTTAGGTATATCTCTTCTGAGGCTCCAGGAAGAAGAAAATATGCAAAGGGGAGAACTAAATCATCAAGCTGAGCATGCACTACCCACAGCTGATAGAATAACTTAGAACATATTAAAAATGTCTTGTCACAGAGCCAAGTCTCAGTGGCACTCAGCTGCTCTAGATTCTTATAGATGGCATAGCATATGATCCTTTCTTTTGAACCAGGTCTATCATTGTGAAGAAGGAATTTTTCATTGTCTTGGGTCATCTGCAACTTAGTATTAATATTCAGGTCTTTTAGTTGGGTTGCACTTTTTCCAACTGGGTTTAGCTCTCAGTGTCTATCACAGATATACTTAAAAAGTTGTTCACAGTCAGGGAAAATTTAAGATTCTCTTTGCTCAATTTTTTGGTGGCCTTTACTTCCAGGTGAGTTGATTTAATGTCTTTTTATACTGGGACCATTTGGAATAGGTACCACTTAAGCAGTTTCTCAATCAAAGTGGTGGGAGACATGCAGGTATGTTACCCTTTTCCAAGGTAACTTTGTCCCAGCCTTGAGTGTTTAGAAGTGCTGGGCAGCTTCTGTCTTAATATGTGTAATGTATGCTTTGCTTTATTGCTTCTGATATAGCAGTTAAACATATAGCCATCACTGACCATGCTTGGGTTACCTTTAACTGAATACAATGAAAAATATTTTGGATAGCTTTGGTATCTTGAAGAGCCCTTAGCATTGCAAATATTGTGGGCTTTTAGTGCATTCCATGGCCCAAGAGGGATTTTTTAAAAACAGAAAAGTACTCATGTTGCTCATCATCTTCATGTCTACCAGGGGAGGGCTTAGGGAGGGTTCACAAGGGAGTTAAAAAGAGAGCTCAGGAGAGGACTTGAAGATTGCCTTGCTTTTCTTCTTGTTTATTAGATCTTCATCTTCCTCAGAATCATGCCAGCTATGGGTGTGAAACTATCATCAGAGTCCTTCTCAGAAGCTGAAGGTGTGGTGTTGCAATATTGGTAACTCCACTATAATTGCTATTGAGATAATTGGAATTAATACACTGATACTATTTGACAATGCACTACTTAAGTTGATTTCCTAAATTGCAATTGGGTTCAACTGGTGGAACTAAAACACTCAGGCTTATTATCAACCCATATGAATTTAATAAACACAGCTTTTAACCTTACACTTAACACTTATACTTTTATTGCCTTTATTTAGCAGTTGAATTTGATGTTTAGTAAGCCTTAAATAGTTTATTTATATTAGTATGTTTTATATATAGTTTAGTTAAGATAAACTTTAGCTCATAGATTTAGCTAGTTTAGATAGCCCAAATTTATGACATGTGGGGGTTTTCTTTTTTGTACATCTTTTTTTGGCTGTTTCTTAAGCACTTTTTTTGTAGAAGAATAAGCCTTAGGCTTAACAGTGTCCTTGGCAGTTTTTATTGGGTTTTTTATTAGTCTGGGGTTGGCTTTGATTCATCCTATAAAGAAAAAAGGGTTAGAGAAATAACTGTGAATAAAGTATAAAAAATCAAAGTTAAAGCTGAAAATATAGCAAATTGTGAAGGAAAATGATATGTACTATTCAAAAACCTTTGAAATTATTAATATATTTAGTTCTGAGGCTTTTTATTAAGAAAAGTTGAACAAATCTATATTTAAATGTTTGGTTTTAATATTTTAAGTGTTGACATATCTTAAAGTTTTGATTCTAGACATTTGGCCTAAATATTGTCTTAATTCTAACAGTCAGCTTATGGACAGTCAGCATTATTGAGGTGAATCACTATTTAAAAAACATATAAATCTTAATTAAATTAAGATCAGGTTCAAAATCTAGTCTAAAAATAGGCTGTTTGGGGTTTGGGCTATAATAAAATTATATTTGTATAACTTTTTAAAACCAAGTACTACATATTATAAGTATTAGTTTTATTATTATATGAAGTTTTGGTGTTCTAAGCTTACCATTTGTCGTATTTGTAGCAGCAAGGGGTGCTAATTTCTATAAACAGTTAGTCAGGAACCTATTTCTTAATACTATACCTGTTGATGGTATAGTGGCAGCCTTTAGATAGGACAGAAGAATATAAGGTATTATGACAAAACTAGTGCTTTATTTGATAGTGAGATGCTTATATAGTATAAGACAGGGGAATTTATACCAGGGGAAAGGAGGCACAGACAGAAGGACTTTCCTAATGGAGGAGAGCAGACAGGCACATTAGAAAGTACTACTCAATGGAACAACCGGTTTCACATGGCTTTCCTTATGGAGGCATGTGGCTCTAATTGCATTGGTTCTATAATCAACCTTGGATGTAAAGCCTGTGTCTGAAGCACATTCAAAAGACCATCTGAACACCCATTTTATGGGCTTTTTAAATGTAGTTAACCTTATTAAAACCGTCTTGAGAGGAAGCAATTGTGTGATTGTTTTGATGCTTGATCCCTAAGTGGACAGCTTAATGTCTAATCTATTCAGGATCTGTGATACCATTCTTTAAGTTAACATTGTTAAGCAAAATCTTTTGCTTATTAGATTAGCATGGGTGAATTGTAAATTATGCAGCCTGGGTGAAGATTTCTACAAATATTTAGTCTACTACTTTTTTATCTTAATACTATATCTGTTGTGGTATAGTGACAGGCTGGGTAAGGACAGAAGAATATAAGAAGATAATAAGACAAAACTTGTTCTTTACTTGATATGTTAGAAGGCTATATAGTTGGGGCAGGGGAATTATTGCCAAAGAAAAGAGGCACCAAAAGAAGGACTTGCCATATGGAGGCAGTAGAGAAATGACATTGAAAAGTGTCTGGGTGAGAAACCAACCAATTTTACACGCCTTGTCAAATGGAGGAAAGAGACTCTTAAATGCTTCAATTCTATTATTAGCCACAAAAGTAAAGACCAAGCTCTATGCACAATCAGCCTTTGATTTAAAAAGTGCTTTTTAGACACAACTAAACGAGTTTACAGGCATATAATAGTTTTGTAGCAAAACAAGTGGGCAATAGGGCAATTGTTCTATTGCCCTTAACATAAAAGGGCTATGTTTTGGCTGATCCTGTTGAGCAACTTGGGTTATTGCTGGTATGTTCAAAGCTACAGATAGAAGTTAGCCTTACTAATGTACTCTACCTAATACTATGCAAGAGCACTACAGACTACAATAGAATAGAACTTTGAAGATAATTACATTTATTGAAACTGGAGTACAATCTAGCCAGCAGTTGCAATCTATCCAGGTGTAACTAAAAACTTGTTTTTTTATCCTTTCAGACGTCTGTATCAATATATACTGAAACAACCCTTGTTCTTGTCCTTTCAGACAGTTCTCAGTGGCTAACTTTTCAATAGGTTCATCTTTGCTGGCTGCGCCTATCCTGATTGGCTATCTTTGGCATGTGTGCTGCTACTGTCCTTAGCAGGCGTACATGGTGCTTCAACTACAGCCTACGCTCTTCTTGAGCTAGCCTACTGTCATTTATTGATTGGTTGTATCTTACACGCCTATTATTGCATTGTGAAACTTTGCTGTATTTAGTTGATGCTTAGAAATTGTCTCTGTTCAGCCCTTCTACATTGGAAGGTAGAATTCCAGTATTCTATTTGTAGGGCTTAATCAGTGTTCTTTTTCTGGCTGTCAAGCCTTCTGCTTATTAATGCAACAGGTGGATTTTGGGATTATATGCCGTTTAATAGCAGACTTGATCCAATATTGATTTGTATATTATCTGCTGTGTAATGCTGACCCAAATCAATAAGAAACCTGATTATACGTCATGTAATGCTGACCCAAACTTGGTATTTCCTTGACAGAAGTGCATCACTTGTTTGATACATTCATAAACACCATCAGGCTGGGTGGGGTTAAGTTGATAAAACGTCTAGCAGGATGGTATGAGCAATATACAGTTGATGATTTAGTGATTACACACCATGTAATCAATGATAACCACTATATTGGCTAACGTTTATACAGTGTATAATAGCCATATCAATTATAACAAACTAGTAATTATATGGCGTATAGTTACTACACATTGGAATGATAATCAGTGATAATACAGCGTATAATTGTTGTATCTATCCTAATAAACTAACAATTACATGGTGTATAACTGCCATATCCATTATAATGTATAGGTGATTATATGACGTATAATTACTACACTTAATAGATTATCAGGCTAGTGATAGTACAGCGTGTAAATGATAATGATCTGTGTGCAATGATTAGCTTGATCATTTGTGATCAAACAGCCTAATCTAAAATTTCCTCCCTCTTGACCATAAATAGGGAGGGTAAGAAGAAGATCAGGCATTATGGCTTTTTCAAATACTTCTTCCCACCTCAGTACTAAGGAAGAGTACCAGGAGTTCCTGGCAACCATGTCAGAGGAGCATTGACAATAATTCAATTGCCAGAGCAAGGAGGCATACTGTCTCCAATTCTATTATTTTTGTTTGTTACGGGCTCACAAGAATGATACTCGCTCAGAGTTGTCCTTGGCCACTACCATGGTGACCAATCCCTTCCAGCGCCCTATAGTCCTATCCTGGAGCAAGAGGTTGAACAGGAGATTTGTCCTCCTCTGGTGACTAGGAGTGCTGATTGGGCTACCTTGGTGGACCCAGAGGTCTGGCGGGCCAGGGCCGTTGTTCCCCGCCCACCTACTGTACCCTACACACCTAATCCAGCCTTGCTGGGTTCCGTGGTACTCATGTACAATCCTGATCATGTGGACTTTGAGGTGAACGGCCTGTTCCAAGGCTATGAGCTTTTAAGTGAGTTCCTCTTTGTTCTTCTTTCTTGTGGGCAGGGGACAGATATTCACTCCCTCCTTTGTCATTATGAACAGTACCACCCTCCTGCTGTTTACCCTGTGGCCCTTTGTGAGCTGGCCTTGCGTCTAGAGGGGGTTTTGGTAGAGCCGCCTTGCTCTAAAGCTGCGCTGTATGCTGAGTATGCCCACATCATCAATTTTAATTAAGCAGCAGTGCAATTCTGGTCCTGTTCTTGGGGGCCCAGTCCCAACTCTAACCGTCAGTGGGGTCTTTGGCGTGCTGACAACCAGTATAATTGGCTGGCTGCTGCCGTCTCTTGACTCTGGAAAAGCTGGAGACTGGGGATTCTGCCCAGCATCTTCCTTATATGGCTTTGTTGGGGAACCTTTTTCTAGTACCAAAGCCTTTTCTTCCTTGTGGTTCCTTGGCCCAGATACAGTCAATCTTGGAATTCTACATATGTGAAGTGTTGTGTTGCCAACAAGGTCTTCTGGCTGACTATCTTTCTGAGGGGTTTATAGTAGAGTGCCTGGTGTTGGGGGTGTGCTTTTTCATTGAGTGTAGTCTGGGTTGCCTGGCCAATGGGGAGCTGTCCTTGAATGTAATCATTATGAACTGGGAGAGGCTCTCCTCCAAGGCGCAACACATGTGGCTTCAAAACGTTGTTGTCCTCTATCAGGTTGTGGCCACCCACGCTTTGGTGATTATGTGGAGGCTACCAACCACCATGTCCCTGAGGAGCCTGAGGAGGGCACTCAGTAATAAAGATTTGTAGGACTAAGTCTGCTTCCAATATAATGCACTTTCTATATATTTTTTATATCTTTTTATATTTTTCTTTTTATATTTTCATATCTTTTTATATTTTTCCTGTTTATGAATTATATGATGTGCTTATATTACTTGTTTTTATTTTATTTTTATGAAAAGTTAAGATAGTGTTTAATTAGGCCCTTCCTTTGTGGTGCAGAATGAACATAGAAACTTTGCATGTATGTGGTTGATTATGTGTCCACCATCCTTATCCTTGATGGTGTAGGCGTCAGGTGAGGTTTTCTCTATGATCTCAAAGGGGCCTACCCATAGTTTGTCTAGTTTGTGGGATCTACCTGCCCCTTGAGTGTCGCAGAATGCAACCCCCTCCCCTACCTCAAAAGAAGGCAGTGGGGCTCTATTAGCGGAGTTCTTCTCAAATCCGGCTTGGGTCTTGATAGCTGTGTTGCTAAAAGTAGATCCTGCAATTTGATGAGGGTTTTGGCCAGTAGTCCTAGGTATTAACTGTAGGAAAGTTGCCCAGGGTCACCTGTAGCCAATTATAGGACAGGCATAATGGCAGGGTGACGGCCATACATCAGCTAAAATGGAGATACTCCTGTGGTAGAGTGAAGCAAGATGTTGTACGCAAACACTGCTTCTCCCAAGTACGTTTCCCAGGAAGATGTACGCAATGAAGCTAACTTCCAAAGGATCTGGGTTAGGGTACCGTTGACGTGTTCTACCATCCTGTTGGTTTCAGGGTGGTATGAAGTGGAGAGTACCCCTCAAACTCCCATGAGGTTTTTCACTCTTGATATTAATGAGGCTGTAAAGTTAGTCCCGTTATCTGAGAGTAGGAACTGTAGGCAGCCGTGGTGGAGTACAATGGCATCCAAGACAAATTGTGCAGTAGAATGAGCATCTAAATTCCTTAGAGGCTGGGCTTCCACCCACTTAGTGAGGTAATCTATAGCCACTATCCTATAACAAAAGCCAGGCCTGCTATGTGGGAGTGGTCTCACTACGTCCATTGATACAGTATGCCAGGCAAAATAGGATTGTACTATTCAATAAGTTGTGCTTTTCTGTAGTGGCTTATTCCCTTGGCACTTGATACAGCAGTCAATTGTCTCTTGGATGTCAAAATTCATTGCTTCCCAGAAGTAGGTGCAAGACAGGATCTCCTTGGTCTTCTGAAAGGCATCATGACCTGTTGCCTTATGAGCAGCCGTAACAATGCTAGTTTTTCAGAGGGAGGAGGGAATATGTGTTCCTTGCCATCCACCAGCTTGTAAGCACACCATTGTGTAGTACTGTATTCTTTCAAAGTTCCTTTAGGATATGCTGCACTTTCTTGGGATTGTTGCTAAACTTCCCAGTCATCATTTTGTGGTACAGCTGATCCGCTAATGGGCTCACTAGGGCCACAGTGGGTAAGCAGGATAGGCAGTATGCATTCTGGTGCTTGCTTCCAGGGCAGTGGAAGATTTTTGTGATCCAAGGCATGTAGTTTCAACGCCCATTGGGCAAGTTGGCCTTCTGGTTCCTTGAGGCTCTGGATCCAAGCTAGGGATGTGTGGTCTGTGATCACTGTGAACTGTACGCCATGGATGTAGACCCAAAATTATTTGCATGCATAGATGACTGCCAGGCATTTGCGCTCTGTCACTATATAGTTGTGTTAATGGACGTTTAGTGTCCTAATAGTTTATGCTAAAGGGTATTTGAGTCCCTTGTTGTCAAGTTGGGATAATAAAGCCCCAACTACAGTAAGTGAGGCATTGGTATGGATCACAAATGGTCTGTCAAAATCTGGGTACATCAGAACAGGATGCTTGACAAGGCCAAGTGTAGGTTGTTGAAGGCTCCTTGGAATTGCTTACTATATACAAAGTCAACTCCCAATTTCAGCAAGTGGAAGGGAAGTTCTCCAATGGCTATAAAGCGGGGGATGAAACATCAATAATAAACAACCATTCCCAAGAATACCTGTACATCATGTTTTGACTCAGGTTGCTTTATCTTAGATATGGCTTTGGTTTTTGCGGGCTGGGGACGCAGGCCGTGACTGTTTATAACAAAGCTCAGGTATTCCAACTGGTCTTTGAAGAACTGGCATTTTCACAGCTTTATCTAAAGATTGGCAGCTACTAGCCTCTTGAAGACCTCTTCCAAGTGAGCTAGATGCTCAGTGAAAGTCCTAGAGAATATATTGATGTCATCCAAGTACACTAGGACACAGGAGAGTTTAAGGCCGCCAAGGATAGTGTCATTGCTTGCTGGAAGATTTCAGAGGCATTGCACAGCCCTTGTGGCATCCTCATTGGTTAGAATAGTCCTTGTGAGGTTATGATGGCACATTTTTCTTGTTCTTTGGGGGGGTAAATTGATCTGCCAATAGCCCAATATGAGGTCCATGGCAGAGAAGTACTTGGCACCCCCAAGGCGGTCTAATGTGTTATTGTGTTCTGAGGCGCGGCACAGATACACAACAGGGAATCCTAACCTTAGGATTGGATTTGTACTAAGTCTTGGTTAGATGACAGGGAAGGCAAATTTGTTTACCTTGCGGCCCTGGATAATAATCTCTACTAGGCGTGGCTAGAGAGAGGCGCGGAAGTACAGAAGACACAAAGACAAAAATGTGAATAGAACTTAATTTTATTGGTAAAATAGGAGATAGAATATATAGTGGTTAAGAATACCACAAAACACTACCAGGACGGTAGGATCACTTGCCACAAGCATGAGTGGGGCAAGTGAGTTGCTGCAGAGTCAGGAAACTGAACAATCATATTTCCTGATGCAGAAACCAGTTCATTTCAAGAGTCAAAATCAAAAGCAAGAGATTTGTCTTCAAAATGGCCCACCAAAGGCGAAATCAAAACATGGTGAATGCCGTTATTCACAACATTGCCCCCCTCTAGATTGGCCTTAGGGGGGTGATACTTGCGGAGGAACTTGGCGTGTACGCGAGCAAAAGGACAACCACTGGAGAGGAGCTTTATAGTGTACTCAGATCCTCGTTTGAAAGTCACCTCTAAAGGACCAATCCACAGGGAGTCCAGATTATGTGCACACCCAGCCACACAGTGTTGGTAGTACAGGACATGGTCACCAACATCAAACTCAGGCAAGGAGGAGCGTCCAGCATTGTCAGGAGAGAGCTCAAGTGCCTTAGTCTTATATGCGGAAGTGTAGGCAGTGGCCTGTATATCAATGATGCGGTTGACTAAGTCTTTGATGTGGTTGTCAGGGTTCATGGCCTTATCAGAGGAGAGTAGGGGAGCCCCCAAGAGCAACAGAGTGGTGGCTTCACGCCCATACAACATGGCAAAGGGGAGTACCCTGTGATCCAATACCTGCTCAGACAATAGGCAAAGAGTGCAGCAGGTAAGTATAGATCCTAATTGGCAGCATCAGAGTAGGGGTGTTTTCTCATGATAGACACCAGTGTCAAGTTGGCACACTCAACTGCCCCATTAGTGGAAGGATTATAGGGGGCAGAGAAAGACTGGTGATTTCCTAGAGCTTCAACAACAGAGGTTATAAGTTTGGCATTGAAGTTGGTTCCGTTGTCTGATAACAGCACTTGAGGGCAGATATAGTGGTAGAAAACATCCTGCAGCAAGAAGGTAGCAGTAGTCTTAGCAGTGATGTCTTTAGTGGGGCGAGCTTCTACCCACTTGCTGAAGTAGTTGACGGCAATCAGGATAAAGTGGCATCCGGAGCGTGAGCAGGGGAGAGGGCCTACAGCATCAATGCTAACCATATGAAAAGCGTGTTGAGGGGGAACCAATTTGAATTTGTGAGAAGCAGCTCGGGGCCTCAGAAGTTGGCAATCATGGCAACTAGCTATGACATCTGGGATCAACAGGCAAAGATTCTCCCAGAAGTAATTCTTCTGAAGCCAGTCAAAGGTCTTTGCAATGCCTTCATGGCCAGTCTCTTTATGGGCTTGTGACACCAAAGAGAGGCAAAGAATGGGGCGCATGGATGGCAGGTATTGACCCTGCACCTTCTTGAAGAGTTGGTTGTCGCGTATGAGGGTGTCTTCAGACAATTTGGACAGGGCAAGTCAAACCTCTTCTGTCTCACTTCCTAGGAAGAAGGGTAGCCAATTAGCTTGTACAGGCGGTCTGCCTCAGCAGGATGTAGGGCAAGGATGGGCATTCAGGACAACCCATCAGTGTTCTGATGTTGAATCCCGGGGCAATGGAGCACAGTGAAGTCATAACCTTGCAGGCGGAGGGCCCATCTGGCTAAGCGTCTTTCAGGATCCTAAGTTGTTGTAACCATTTGAGCAAAGCGTGGTCAGTGATGACAGTGAAATGGGTACCATACACGTAGTGGCGGAATTGTTTGACTGCATACAGCACAGCAAGACACTCCTTTTCTGTAACACTATAATTCTTTTCATGCTTATTTAGCACACAGGAAGTATAGGCTACAGGGTGGTCCACACCTTCATTGTTGAGCTGAGCCAAGATAGCCCCAATAGCAAGGTCACTAGCATCAGTGTACAAGATGAATTCCTTATTGTAATTGGGGTACACTAAAATGGGCGCTTCTTTGAGTTTCTGCTTTAGAGTCTTGAAGGCCTGCTGTTAGCTGGCGGTCCATTTGAAAGGAACATTACACAACAGTTGGACCAGGGGTTTGCTAGTATCAGCAAAATCAGGAATGAATTGCCTATAGTAACCCATCATGCCCAGAAATACTTGTACTTCTTGTAGGTTGGTGGGCAGAAGCATTTTATCAATGGCTTCAACCTTCTTGGTCATAGGACAAATCCCCGTTTGGGTTACTTCATGGCCCAGGGACTTTGAGAGGGAGCTAGCAGTCCAGCGTCCAGCAGTTGTTTGAGCTCCTTAGAAACCTGAGCATCTTCCACTCAGCTGCGGCAATATGGCTTGGCACAAAAGGGAGGAGCATCTCCTGTGTCAATCTGATGAATCACACCTTTGGCCAGCCCATAATCAGTGCTATCTTTAGCAAAGATGTCTGAGAATTGATCTAGTAAATCAAGCACCTCTTTCTGTTGTACCGGGGACAACTGAGGGAAGTCTTGGGTAGTGAACAGAGATAGGACTTGAGGCTTGTTTTTGGGGTAGGTTAAAGTCTTGAAACGTTACAAAAGGGTGAAGGGACAAGACGTCAGGGGCATTTAACAACTTTCCGTAACCAACAACCTGTCCTCTGAATACGGTCATAGGAAGCGTGGTAAGGTTGGCAACTAGTAATTGAACGGGATCCTTGTGGGAGATGTCCAGAATTCCAAGACAAAGGTAAGACTTGTTACGCCCCAGCAAAGGAGGGGAGTACAGCTCTAAGAAAGTCTGTTCAGGTAGTTCATATGATATCTGGGAGTCTTTGATGGCCTGAGAACCTGAAGGGATGGTGACAGCAGATGTGGCCATGAGAGGAATTCCCTCAGTTGCCGGACAAGCCATGGGAGGACACTTCATGTTGGTGGAATGGGTTTGGTATTTTAGGGTGAAAACCCCAGTGGGGTACTCCAGTGTACATGTCTTCAAACGTTTACCAGGAGCTTTGATTGGCTCTTCAAAGATCAGAAGGACTTTGTACCCTAGGATAGAAAGATAACCATCCTTTTGGTTGATGATCCCATTATATTCCTGAAGGAACTGGGTACCAACCAAAAGGTTGTAGTTCTCATTTTCTAGAACAATAACCGGTACAGCCAACAGGAGTTTACCAAATTGCATTGGTAAGGCAGAGTATAGCCAATGGCGCAAGTCATGAAGAGACCAGCGGTGCTATAGGATTGATGGTAGTTGAGGTTGGGGCCAGCTTAAGTTTCTTCACCAGTTTAGAAGAAACAACGTTGACAGGAGATCTGGTGTCCAGGATGGCTTTGATTTTTACTTTCTGGATAAATATCTCTACCTGGGTGGTGGTGCGTCCAAAGGATGGCAGAACAGCCAAGATATCCTGCGCCTCAGCTAATTCCTTGTCCCATTTCTCAATCATGCATCTTAGTCCTGGGAACTCCTTATATACGGTTTGGAGAGGGAGTGAGACAGATACATTCTTGAAAACAGTGTCTGCAACTTCAGGGCTTTCTCTGATGATTCCACTAATACAGGGGACCGTTTTGCCTGAGTAAGATAGGGGCAGGAGACAACTTCTTTGGCCTCAGACAAGGGCTTGGTGGTAGTTGTAGTCTTCCCAGACTGTAGCAAGTAGAGAACTGCAATAGTCTCTGGGACGGCAAGAACAGAATACCCGTATGCATCATGGTCTTCAACATCAGATTCATCCACATCAGAATCATCAGAAATGTCATGGAACAGAAGGAGGATAGGAGAAGCCTCATCATCAGCAGGATCAGAGTCAGTAGCAGGCAGAGGTATAGAAGGAGACTGGGAAGAATTGTCAACCAAGAGTGTCTCTGCCTCTAGGTTGACTGTTCTTTTCCTGACTGATCCTTGGGATCAGCTCCTTCAACCCGCAGATTGGTGCAGATGCAAGAATGGTGACCAATTTGACCGCAGTTGTGGCAACCCTGATGTTGAGGAGGATTTTGTGAGTTCATAGTGAGGATACAAGGGCCTCAAGAAGAAGATCCAGAGTTGGAAGCAGCACAACTCTCCCAAACAACTGCTCCAGAGTGGGTAAGGTGCATATCCTGCAACAAAGTTTTTATGCTCTTCATGGAAGAAAGTATAGCCTTATGGACTTTGAAGTGAAGGCACAGAAGTTGGTTAACTTTTTAGGGCTTGAGCGCAAGCTGTGTAGGCTTCATGGGCTGTCAACTGTCTGCTTGTGATCAGCTGCTGTTCTTCCATGTCAAATCTGTCTGCCAATTTGGCTAACGTCTCTTTGGGCTTGAAAGATATGTGCATGAAGGCATCCTTTTTCACCTCCAGGCTAAGATCACCACCAAACTTGTCAATTAGGAGCTGTTTCATGTCTTACCAGGTCTCAATGGTGGGCAGCTCTGGCACGACTACTTCTTGACAGGTTGGGTGTAGACAGGTTAGAATGTGTTCCTTCTTAACCTCATCTGATGCTCGCCTCATGGCAGTCTCATAAATAGTTAAGAAGCTGCAATAGTTGAGTTTTTGATATCAAAGACTTGCTTAAAAGTAGGCTTGAAGTATGCCTTGGGAGCTGGACCACCATTGCTGCTATTGAGTACATTTATGCGCAGGGAGAACTCAGCTTCAGATTTGGAGGGGGGTTGTCTAGCCCATAGTTGTTGAACACTTTCTTCAAGGGTTGTCAGAGTCTTGGTAGTTCCGGCACCCATAGTGTTGGCTAGAGTGGTCTGTTGTTCAGTAACATCTAGGCGTTTTCCTTGGGTAGTGACAACAGTGGAGAGCTCAGCCAGCTGCAATGTAAGGGATGGCACCACTGACAGGCAGGGGGCAAATCTGTCATTTACCAATTCAATCAGCTCACTCATCTCCTGTATGTCTCTGTCCAACTCAGTCTGATCTCGTTTCAAATGGTCCACCTCATTAGCTAGGGCAATCAACTCCCTAGCAGAGTGGATTTGAGGAGCCCCTGCCAAGCCAGGACAACAGCCATCTTCCTCATTAACCCTGAGTGGGCTAGCAGCAGCCGTCACTACATCACATAAAGCAGCAACTTCTTGCTGTAGTTCAGCCACCTGAGCAGTCAGCGCAAGAACCTGGGGGTCAGGTTGAGGCATTTCAGTAGGACGTCCTTGGCTACAAGTGGAAGCACGTAATTCCCAGATGGCCTCCCAGATCCTCTGCTCTCTGTCCACCAGATCATCAGCAGGAGGAGAAGGCGGAACATCAGGTTTGGGACTAGACAGCTCATTCACCTGACTCTGAAGTTTGGCTATAGCAGCAGCAGTGGTAGCTCTCTCTTGATCAAATTCTGCACTGAGTTCATTTAGACCTTGGGCGGCAAGGTCAGATACCTGTTGCAATTGCTCAAAGGAATAGACACTGAATGCATTGAGCTGTTGCACTAGGCGTTCAAAGTCAGAGAGATTAGTGTTTAGGGTGGAGTCCACTTGAGTTTTACAGGGTTTTTCTAACTGGTGAAACTCATGTAGCTGCTCCCTAACGTACTCAGGGATAGACTGGCGCATTTGCTTGATAGAATTGACTAAATGTGTTTGAGAGGTGATCAAATCACGCTGATTATCAGATACCAGGGAGAACAGGGAATGAATCCATTGTTGGTAGGCGGCAAACTGGTCCCAATGATGGGTAACAGCTGCTTGTAGAGACAAGATCTCTTGAACGTGGAGTCCCAACAACATCTGGTGATGGGCCAAGGCGGGCTGTACAAAGGATGACAGCAGGTGTTCAACGGAGCCAGCTGCTGAGAGAAGATGTTGTGGAAACTGAGGGGCCACAATTAACTCATAGTATTTGGCACGGCTAAACTGTAACTGAAGGCAAGGGATGGCCCCGTCCCGAGCTATCCCAAGGGCTACCACCATGACTTGATCTAAGTCAGAGGTACCCATGGGGTAAGCAGCTAGGCAGGGACCATTCCCAAGGTTCAGTACAGTAGGGACAATAGGTGGGTCAGCAATGTCTTCCTCAATAGGAGGGCTGGTAATTTCAGGCAAGGTTGACTCCCAAATAGGCGGAGGCAAGGGACCTGAAAACATAGATGTGAAAGGGGTAACCAAGGGGCTTACAGCCCCTGTAGTGAGCACCATTTTTGTTGTGATCTGAGGCGTGGCACAGATACACAACAGGGAATCCTAACCTTAGGATTGGATTTGTACTTAGTCTTGGTTAGATGAAAGGGAAAGCAAATGTGTTTACCTTGTGGCCCTGGATAATAATCTCTACTAGGCGTGGCTAGAGAGAGGCGCAGAAGTACAGAAGACACAAAGAAAAAAATGTGAATAGAACTTAATTTTATTGGTAAAATAGGAAATAGAATATATAGTGCGTAGGAATACCACAAAACACTACCAGGACAGTAGGATCACTCACCACAAGCATGAGTGGAGCGAGTGAGTTGCGTAGAGTCAGGAAACCAAACAATCATATTTCCTGATGCAGAAACCAGTTCATTTCAAGAGTCAAAAGCAAAAGATTGGTTTTGAAATGGCCCACCAAAGGCGAAATCAAAACATGGTGAATGCTGTTATTCACGACATGTGTCATCTATGCAAGTAAAGGATATGAGTCCTTTTTGGTGACCTTGTTGGGGCGTTGATAGTTGATGACAATTTGGTTAGAGCCATCTTTCTTCTTGATAATCAGAATAGGAGATGCCCAAGAACTTTTGGACAGAATCAGCATGCCTTGTTTCAGCAGTTTGCTGACTTCTTCTGAGACAACTTTTTTTCTTTTGATTGTTGTATGAGGCGCATGCAGATTGGAGGAGTGGTTCCTGTATCAATGTGGTGGGTTACTCCTTCAGCACAACCCAGATCATGATGCTTTCCGCAAAGATTGAGCTGTACTTCTTGATCAGCAAAGATTCCCAAGCTTGCTCCTCAGGGCCAAGGGAGGAAAGGTCAGCTAGGGGGTAGTCAGGTAGACTGCTGGACCAGGCTTATCTGGTATACCCATTTCCTCAAATGTACCAAATCCTTTAACCTCCAATGGTTCCTCCGCGGGGTAGAAGTGTAAGAATCCTACCACTTGGTCTTTCTTGATAGAAAGCGTCTTCTTTGTGAGGTTGTCCAAGAGGACTTGTATCTCCTGTTGACCAGGGGTAACAATGCCTGGCACAATGCACGGTTTGAAGCAAGAACGGCTCCAGGGTTCAAAAACTTCTCCATATAGCCCTTCAGGGACAACCACAGACAACCCAGTCTCTGCAATCTTCTGGTGTCCAGGCTCCAGGGAAAAGGCAGACCTGGTCCTCAGCAGAATACCCTTATGTTCCATAATCTTTTTAGGAGGTTTACGCCTATGTTTCCTGACAAGTTTGTATTCTACAGGGACAATTCTGTTGGAGTAAGCCAGGTTGACAAATTTGCAGGGCTTGGGAGTGGTGTCTTGAACTTTCTTACTGAAGTGTAAGGTCTCATGGTCTGGGGAAGATGGTTGTAAGCTAAAGCTTTTAACCCAGTTATATTTATGTTATTCAAATACAAGAAGGTAGGTAAGGTCTGCAATAGCAACTGTAATAATGCTCCTAAAAGCTTATAAGAGGTAAAATATGGACTGAGGCGGTTTACAGTAGTTTTAAAATCTATGGCAACAACTGAAATGAACTCAGATTTAAACAAAATCCAACTAGAAGGTTAAAATATACACTCTGTTAACAGGAGTTTTTGGCGCTAATAGGCAAAATGGGTCAACACAGCAACAAAGTACTCACGCGCAAAGCAAAACCATTCAAAATGAAATCTGAAATACATGGATTCACAAACAAAATGGTGTGAGTTGGCTTTTGGTGTACATATGTTTACTATGTGAATTAATGACAAAATATACCCACACATGGTGCGTCAAAACCCAATCCAAAAACAAAACACAATATGAACTCAAACCACAAACAAAATCACTCACGTAGTTTGTGCAATAGATTGTAATCAAGAATGATACCAAGGCATCTAAAATAAGACACAAGATCTGAAACATAAATTTTAAAAATATTGTGTTGGGTGCTTATATTTGGCATAAAATCTGGGAAAAGGGTGGGAATTATTTTGGGTATTCAAAAATGGGCGTTGTAAACCAGAAACAACTAATTAAGAAATAAAAAATCTATAATTGGGATATTGGGTGGGAAAACCTCTAATTAAATATCCATATTCAGGTAAAAGCAAAAATTAAAATTAGGAAGTAACTTAATTAAAATTTATTTAAATTTTTATTAGATTTTAAAATGGGAGGAATACAACAACAGACTATCATTGCATCCGTTGTGCGCTGCAGTTGTGGTTGCCCCGCGGGTCAAAGAATAGACTTAGTACAACACAAGTGCCTACTCAAGGAGGAGACAGGAGAGAAGAGTTCCATAGTGACGCTGCACTGACACAGCTGGTTCAATGAGCACAAGCTGCTAGGGTGCGGAGCATAAACCCTTGGGTCCCAAAGCTGACCCGGAAGCCAACCAAGGTCACCACTACCAAAATGGTTAGAAACAAGGAGGTAGAACTTACTTTGTATGTGTTTGACGCTGTGTACCGGCAAGAGTTGTCCCGTCAGCCATGCTGGAGAAGATGAAGCCTGTACTTGATACTAGCTATGAGCCATACATAAGCAATGGCAATCAGGAGGACAACAAGGAGCCCAAATTCTTTCAAACTGATGAGGGACAACTGGTGTGCAAGAAAGTTGCAGCCTTCTACAACAAGGTGCCTATGCCCTGTGCCTTGCCCAATGCCAATGAGTCAATCCCCACCGCTAAAAAGCCCGCTCAGAAGCGCATCCCTGACACCAAATGCATCATCCTGCTTAATCTAATGCGTGAATCAGGCAATTACAAGGCAGCTGCAGCCATTGTTGGGGTGGATCCCAAGTACGCCTCAAAGTCCTTCAACAAGTTCCTCAACACGGGTCGAGTCCTTGCCGCGGAGAAATCCTTGCGCGTGTTGACCATGCTCACAAAGGAGCACAAATGGGCAATCTGCCAGTGGATAACCCAAGATTGCCATCTTGAACTGGCAAATATACAGGCCATGGTCAAGTCCGCTTTTGGGGTTGAGGCCTCAATTTCCTTCTATTATCATTTGGTCAAGGGAATGCAATTTTCCTGGAAAAAACTCGGGGTATCCCCATACAATTGGAACAGCCCAGCCAATATTGAGACCTGGAGAAAATACACAGGGGCCTATAGTGCCCTAAAAGCCAAGGGGACGGTCAAATTTTACTACATCAACAAATCAGCATTTGCCTCGTCAATGCACAATGAGTATGGGTATGTCCCCAGAGGCTCCAATGACAGGATGGCTCGGCATGCTGCAGTCCGCGCCACAGCCTATTTGATGGTGGCTCTCCTTGGTCCAAAGGGGGTTGAGCTCTACCAAATGATATTGGGATCTCATAATAGCCAGACCTTCCTATCATTCCTCCAATTGGTCCAGGAGCACCTGAGGCGCACAAGCCCGGGCTTAACTAACGTAATTGTGCTGGACAACGTTGGTCTCCACAAGGTGGCAGATATTCTTGAAGAATTTCCATCAATTGACACTAGTATTGCAGTGGGCCCCCAGCAATTAGCCACAGCAAATATGCGCCTTCTCTTCCTCCCTGCCTATTTGCCCTTCCTAAATCCCATCAAGGAAGACTTTGGGTGGCTCAAGCAAGTTGTCAAGCAAGGAACCCCAACTGGGACAGAGGACCTTTTTGATTTGCTGCAGGCCAGGATCCATACCCTCCCAGCTGAGACTGTGGCCAAATTCTATGGCCACGCTGATTTTTTTATCCCCACGTGCCTTGCAAATCAGCCAATCAATTAAAGGCTTAGCTTATCCCACTTTTTTATATATCCTCTAATTTACTAATCAAGATTCATTAACTAACATTTTATATTTAGATGTTTCCAAGACCGCAATCACATTCAGCAGCACCATCAATGAAGGTTATTAATTTATTTATTCATAATCATTTTTATTATTGCATCCAAGAGTATCCCAAACGCTTGATAATGGATTAAGCAAACACATCAATATCATTTTTGGCAAATAAATATAAAAAGCAAACTAAAAAAATAAAAGTAAATCATACAAATTAGAAGTAGATTTTATTGACATATATTATATGCTTTTATCAAAACCTTTCCTGTAATTTATTTTGTAAGTAATGTTATCTAAAATATTATTATATAAATTTATTAATTATAATAAAAATAATCTAAAGGGTAAGTATATTTATTGGTATAGAGAATATTTTAGGAGCGCCTATAATGGGTTCGGCGGTATGTACCCACCCCACAATGGAGGTGGCGCACAACCTCCACCACCACACTATGGATGGTGGATACACCCTGGTTAAAATACTCCTGCCTGCTGGTGAAAGAGAGAATGGTGAGGTGTGAGTGAAGCAGCAGCTTCTCAGGCGGGGCCGCAAACCCGTAGATTCCAGCCAGGACCAGGGCGTCCTGGATAACATGGTCAACTGAGTCATATCTGTGGGGGACCTTCTTCCCGTCGAGAGCAAGTCGGGCCTCGTTGATCCCCAGAAGGACCCCGTCCAGGTCTTCCACGCTGGCGCTCATTCCGAAGTAAAACAGGAACCCCAGGTAAACCACCAAGTGAAGACTTTGCCCCGCAAAGGCTTCCGTGAACTCACACATCTTATTGTAGACTGTGCTGATCTTCTTCTTGTGCTTGGTTTTTCCAAAGGTAAGATCCATAGCTTCTGGGACCCCCGTTTTGTTGGCACTCCAGGCCAGCCCAAAGTCCGCCAGGAGGATTTTAGTCTTCTTCACAGCTGTTGCATCCGCAACAGCCAGTTTTTCTACCGCGCACCCAAAGTTCTCCAGCAAGTAGGACAGGGTGTGCTCCACCGGGAAGCAGAAGCAAGCAGCCGCATGGGCCCGGCCCATCTCTGGTATATTCTTGAATGAGAGCATTACCAGGACGTCCCAAACAAGCTCAATGGAGTTTACACAGTAAACTCCACTGAGGGACACCGAGTCCAGGAAGACCAGTTGAGCATCCTTGTAGGCAGTAACTGCCCATTTGGATGCCCCCTCTTCATGCGTTAGCCCAGCCAATGCCTCCCTGGACATTGGGAATGCACTGTGAATCCTATCTTTGAGCTCCTGCAAGACAGGGGGGACAGGAAAAGCTGCTTTGCCACGTGAGTGGCAAAATTTGAGTAGAAGGTGGGGGGACAAAAGGAACCAGGACCTGGCAGAGTTTGCCACCAACATCTTCTGTAAAAAGGTAAGTATTTATGAATTTTTATTAAATTTATTTTCTTAGGTTACCTTCTTGGGTTTCTTCTTTGCCGGCAGCTTTGGCAGGCTTTGCCATCCTTGGCGCAAGCAGCTGTGCAGGCGTCTCAGTGTCCTCCTTGCGGGCCCTCTTGGCAGGTTTGAGATGTGCATACATCTCAGGGTTGTCCGTCCAGACAGATGGCACAGAAAGGGCGTAGGACTTGAATTGTAAGCCATCCACAACTGTCTTCTGGATGTTGAGTAGGCGCTCTATTGTCTTCTCAGGTGTGTCCGGTATTTTGGTCATAAGTGACTTGGCGGACACCTTTTTGATTTTGTCCCCTTCAAGGACGGCAGACTTCACCTTTTCCTTGACCTTGCGGTCAATTTCTTTGATTTTGGAAATTGCCAAGTCAAGGTCTTTTAGAAGTTTTTCCAATTTGCTCATTGATTTTTTACTAACCTTTTCATATGTTTTTATAGCTTTCACCCCAATAAACTATATGTTATTTTGATACAATTGCCTCTTTGTTTATTCCTTTTTGTTTTCCCATTTACTACATTATCCCATCTTTTTACCCATTTTGTATATGTTTTACATACATCTCAATATGTGTTGTTTGCTTTGTGTGGCATTGTTTCCCTGGTTACCATATTATTTTTGGCGCTTGACACAGCCCCTTGTGAAAACATTAACAACAATTTGGTGATTAGCTAAATTTGAATTAGAAAATTATAGTGTTAACTGTTTTTAGATAAAGTTGTTACTGATCCAAATTCAAAACCTTAATGATAAACTTTAAGCCAATCAGGAGCTGAGTGATAAAGTGATTGTTGTGACATAAAGGATCATTCAATAATTCTTTGATGCATGTGCGCTAATGAATATGATTGGCTGGATGTTTTTCCATTGTACGCCATTGCCGCTGTGGCGTACAATGGCAAAACATCCAGCCAATCATATTCATTAGTGCACATACATCAAAGAATTATTGAATGACCCTTTATGTCACAACAATCACTTTATCACTTGGCTCCTGATTAGCTTAAAGTTTATCATTAAGGTTTTGAATTTGGATCAGTAACAACTTTATCTAAAAACAGTTAACACTTTAATTTTCTAATTCAATTTTAGCTGATCAACAAATTGTTGTTAATGTTTTCACAAGGGGCTATGGTTTGGTGCTAAAAATAACTGTGTTCAGGATCTAGATACACATCATAGTAAATATATGATTTTATAGAAATAAGCTGAACATAAAGAATAAAACCAACTATAAACAAAGAGAATATGAACAATTGAAATTCAAAAAAAATATAATAAAATATAAAATGTTTGGTGACAGGGGGTTTATTGAGGCAGGGGGGAGTGATGCCTAGGAGGCAGAATAACGCGGGAAGGAAGACGTAAAGGCGGTGCTGGCCTGGGGGGTCTGGGATTGGATGGGTTGGGCTTGTGGGTTAGGGGTGTTGGTGGTGGGGGTGGAGGCAGGAGGATTTCGCGTGATGGCCGCCATATACAGCTTGTTGTACTCCTCATTGGTCATTGGCTGAATAGGCTGGTAAGTGGCAGTTGCCCGAGGTGGATGGCGCTTATCCTTACGTGATTGGCTGCCCATGTTCACATGGAAAACCATTTGCGCAAATAAGTCAGCCACCATTTGGCAACCAAAGAGAAAGTTGTGATCAAGGACCCCAAGATAAATATTGTTGAAAGCCTGAGGGTGGCGCTCCTGTAGTGTGGACCCCATGTTAAAGAAGACCACATCTCCCAGATGGACGTAAGCATGGACAGCAGGGTAGACTGAGGCCTGGTGCCCGCGTCCCTGGATGGCCTCTAGGCAGTGGAGCTTCCTTTCATCTGGTGGCTCAAGAAAACCTGGTATTTGGAATTTGAGTCATCCCAGGAGTCAAACAATCCACCAAGGATGTGGCTGTAAGAGTACCCATCAACAAAATCAGGGTTTGTCCGATAATAGACAAAACCCTTGGCCAACACAGCCAGAAATGCACCAATAAACGTCCCCTTCTTGACCTTCTTCCTTCCTTTTTGAGTGGCGGCTCTTCCTTTCTCACCAAAGACATCAAAAGCTAACAATAGCTTGTAGTAGGAGATGAAAATGACATCATCTGACAGACTAGTCAAGCAACAGACCAGGGTTGATTCAATTGCGTTGTCATATGGGGAATCCTCAGCGCCATCCCATTTGTTGCCGGCAAAATTTGTAAGAACCCTAATTGAAGCCACCTTTCTGTGCATCCAGAGCTGCACCATGCGCTCAGACACCCAAATGCCATGGTGAGCAAGTTGCTTCCGGACCTGGGTCAAGGGAAGCTTGGGGTCCCGCTGGAGAAGGTCAAGCATGATTGGGTATGCCTCAGTTATCTGGGACTCTTGGGCCTTCTTGGGCTTCTTGGCCACCCCAATCCGATTCCCTCTGTTCATCATGCTGTTGAATTCCTGCATGACAGTAGCTTGGGTAAATTGCAATTGGTCATCAATCTGATCCCAGGACAGACCCTGCAGGTTGAGAGCCACAATTTCCTGAATAATTTGGGCGGTGATGATTTGTTGCTTGGGGCGCTGGGTGGGGGGAGCTGAAGCCTGATTGGCTGAGGGAGGGGCAGGTTGGGCAATGGCAGGAAGTTGTTCCAAATCAAGGTTGCCATCCTGATTGGTTGGTTGATGGGCAGCTTGTGCAGGTATGGGTGTGGGAGCAGGGGCAGCACTAGACGCAAAGTGACTCTCAAACAAGTCAAAGCCATATGGGTTGGGGGACAGTAACAGGTCAGCTTCCTTGTTACCTGCCTCAAAGGCTTGGGTGTAAACAGGTGCCTCCACGTTCTGAGCCTTTCCTCCATTGAAGCTGGATTGACTGCTGCTTGCTTGGCTGCTGGAGCAGTTGAAAATGTTGCTGTCAAAAACCATCTTGAACTAAAACCTAGGATAAAATCACTAAAAGTAGAAATTTTAAAAATTAATGATTTATTTTTATTGTAATCTTGAGTCCATATTTGGAAGGTTCTCAAAACCATTCCATACAAATCTGGAGCCATGAAAATGAATAAAATGCCTCTGTTTCTAAATTGGATAGCTGTTGATTGGCTGTTAAACTGTTATTTTTCTATTTTAGGCTGCTCATACTACACATCTTGTGTGAGTTCATTTTGTTTTGTGTTTGTGTAATCTTGCTTCTAGAGTACTCAGATTTTGTTTCATTTTGGTTCTTCTGTTGATGTCTCATATGAATCCTGATTTGATTATAATATACTCCGGAATAGCATCCATCCATTTCACTTGTTGTGTCAGTTCATTTTGTTTGTGGTTTGAACTACATTGCTTGATGTTTGATATAATTTTGTATAATGAGCAAGTGAAATTTCGTTTTTGGTTTGACGTTTCATTTATTAACTGACACTATTTAAATTATTTGAATCCTGAATCTTGTGCAACTTGGATTTTGTTTAAATCTGAGTTCATTTTGGTTGTTGCCATAGCTTTTAAAACTACTGTATTAACCCTAAGAAAATAAAATAAAGACCAGTCTTAATGACGGGCAATTTGGTCAAAAAGTCAATTTATAAGTCTGGGAATTGCTCAGCACTAGCAGGAGGATTAAAGCTCTCAATAATCAAATTGTGGGTATTACTATAAAAACTACCTAGTTGGTGAAACAAAAAGTTAAAAGGAATCATAGGATCAAAGATTTAAAACTTAAACTAAAATTGGAAAGAAAACACAAGCCACAAAACCTAACAAGTACCTTTTTTGAGGTGCATGTCAAACAATCTTAACTTGTTGTTGAGACTGATAAACCAAGCCTTTTTATTGAGCTTGGAAAAGTGAGGTACAAATTGGAAGTGAAAGTTTAACCTATAAAGGTTAGCTGGTCATTTGGCAGAAAGAAACCATAGTTTGCAAACCAACCACTTGAACTAACTTTAAAAAGTTAGGTTGGCATAAAGGAGATTTTGGAAGGGAAAATGCGGTTAAGGCAAAGCTCTGCAGGTAAAAGCGAGCAAAAAGTAAAGGAAACCCCAGTCCAAAGCTTAGAAAAGATGTAAGCAGACATATAGTTAAAGTAAGTCATTTTGGAGCCTTCTTCTGATCTTCCCTGTGTAGGTCCAGGATTCAAAACCGGGTGTCAAAGGTAAGGAATGTTTGGAAATAGTCTTAACAGTATTTAAACTGTAATTAGGCTTTAACAAGGCCAAATTTGGACTCCAAATATGGAAAATAAAGGGGAAAGACAGGGGTTTAAGAATTAAGTGAAAGAGAACAATCTTGATAATACTTAGAAGCCAATGAAGCAAATAAATACAAAACAGAATAGCAGTTAATGAAAGGTGCATCCTGACAGAAGAATAAGGGTAAGGTATGACCAAGGATTTCAAAGGTGGCAAGACCCCAATGTGTCATGGCACCATATTTCATCAGGAAGGAGGTGCCTATGAGGAAATTGTAGGTGTTGTTTGGCAGTATGACTGCTGGGGCAGATACCTCAATAGATCCAAATCACATACATAGTACACTGTATGCTCCCACAGAGTAAGTGGTTCCTTGTCAGCTGTACCAAAGGGTGATCTGTAGTCCACATCTGGGGCTATACCCAATTTCTTCACCATCTTAGTGGAGATGATGTTAAATGGAGCACCAATATACACTATGGCTTGAATACAATGTTTGTTAACCAATATGTCAATGTAGGTATAATTAATATAAGAGTCATTGAGGCTTTTTAATGTGTGTATCACATTCTCCTCATCACTCTCCAAGGTGTGGAGCAAACTTTTGCAGACATCAGGGTATGTGGACTTAAGCTCTTCCAGGGGGAAAGCTACTTGTATTGACTTCAAGTTTGGTGTGTTGTTGGAGCATGGTGAACAACAATTTTCTCTGGTGTCCTGTAACTGAGCTGCATATGGTTTTGATACTTCAGCCAGGGTGGCCTCTTCTTTCTAGGCTTTACTTTGGGATTGGGTAGTCATAAAATAGAGGTTGTTGGCTACAACCATATGAATTGTGTCTTCATGCAGCTCTTTGAGACAGTGGTCTTTGGGGCCAGGTTCAATGGGAACGTTGAGGGATTTGGCAGAGGTAGAATTTCCCTCTTCTACTCTGCCTTAGATTTTCCCTTGGTTGTGCTAGTGGAATGGGATTGTATGAAATGTACCTTCTTGGAGTTGGCTGTACACTTTGATTTCCAGTATCCTGCTGTGTTGCAGGCAATGCAGTAGGGACTCTTCACATCAGGAGGGTGTGAAGAGGACTTAGTGGAGTCCTCTCTCTGGAATTGTGGTTTTTCATAGGTTGGCTTTGGCTGTTTGGGCTCAGGTCAATTGGGAGGACCAAATGTTTTGGCGTGACTTCAGAGACAGTCCACAATTTCTGCCACATCCTTGCCTTTGGCATAGGCAGAGGCTATCACTCTGTGGAGCTCTTTGTACAGGTGGGTGGCCTGCTTCATTGCAGTGTGGATGTTGAAGGAGGAGACCATACTGGAACCAAGGAGTACCAGCTCTTCAATGTAGAATTTTTCTGCAAATTCTTGCAGAGTTTTGCCTGGAGCAAACTTTATGGCGCCAGACTTGGACTTTCTGGTGAAGAGGATGTCCTTCCCACCAAACTCCTCTAGTACAGCCTGTCTTGCTTCTTGATAAGTCCAGTCAGTTGCAGGTAGGCGTGGCATCACTAAGTTGACGCTGACTGTGTCTAGTGTAGTGATGAGCATGGTTGCCTTCTGGTGGTTGCTGGCGCCTCTCATGTCCATCTCAAAGAGTCTCAGGAAGGAATGTACACTCTCTTGTTTGTCAAATTTTGGGAGGTTCAGAGGTTTGAACCGTTTTTTTAAAGCTGTAGGCTTGATGGGCTGGCAGGGGGGCGGTTGATTGCTTATCTGCTGTATAACTATGCCTAGCCCTAGGTGTGTCCTTTGGAGTGAATGGCTCTCTGGAAGTAAGTATTTTGAATACCTCTGTAATCCCCCTGTTTGGGTGTTCCCCTTCCTCCTCAGATGTATCAGTGGCGTCTTCATAGTGGTCTGTGCACATTGAGGATGATGTTTGCCAGCTGATGGAAATGCACTTGCAGCCTTTTGTTTCTAGTAGCTGGATCTGGGCTTCCATTCTAGCCAGGCAATCATGTACATTACTGTTATCCATCTGCAGGCTTCTTTGGCGGAGATCAGACTCTACGCCCATGGTGACTTTGGATAGGCGTGACACGGTATTCTTCAAGGTTGTCTGCTCTGTTTGCAGGGCCATTATAGTCTCGTGCGCTCTAGCAAACTCCTCCTCATATCCACTGATTACGCTCTCCATGATTGCTACCTTAGTCTCTAGTATTGCAATCTTTGCACTGTTTGGGCAAGGCAGCAGTTTTGGTGTGGATGAGCAGGATACCTTCAGATGAGTATCAACTTTTGGTTCCAGTCTCTGGAAGTTGTCCAGGACATATTTTTTGAACTGATGAAGCCACAAGCCAAGCTGCTCCACTTCTTTGTCTAGGGCAATCATGTTTTGGTCCATGATGGCTATTTTGTCTGCCATTCTCATGCTGAACTTGTATGATTCAGCACAGAGCTTGTGCACGTCCTGTAGCCATGCCAGAGAAGCTCCACAGGCGTCCATTGCTTTGTGTACCATGGCCCTGAACTTTGTGTTTAGGATGTCAATCAGTTCATCATTTTGTGCATGTGCATTCCCCCCATGGACTGATTAGACAGGACCACAGCACACATCTCTGAAAAGGAGGTGTTGGCCGTAGCCCACTGCTCAGCCCAGTCACGGCAACAAGAGAGGAGGGCATCTCCCAGGGAAGACAACTCAATATTATGGCGGGCAGCAACAAGCTGGAGTTGCTTTACAGAGGGCTGAAAGAAGCCAGCAAGGTATTCTACGGTGTGTTCTCCTCCAGCAAGGTGCTCCCAAAGGGCTTAGACCAAGTGTTTTGATAAAGCCAGTAGAGTTGCCAACAAGTTTCCTGGTCACAGTAGTGAAAGAAGATGCTTAGTTTCTGGTCAGGTTGATTGGAGGGACAGAGGCAGAACCCACAAAGTAAAGTCTCAGCCAGCTCTACAATCTGTGTGCAATTGTAGGAACCAACCAAGGAAGGACTCTCAGGGACAGAGATCAGAGGGGCCACAACCAAAGGGACAGTTATGGGAGGATAAACAATCACGGGGTTGCTCACAGAAAAGACAGGAGCACTCTCACTGTCTGATGATTCTATCTCATACCCATGTTTGTCAACAAGGCTGGGTGGAGGTGGAGCCAAAGACAATCCTTGGCGGGCAAGGACAGTTTCTGTTGTCATTGTCAGAGGCTCAATTTTGAGTGAGCACCAATGTTGAGCAACTTGGGTTATTGCTGGTATGTTCAAAGCTACAGATAGATGTTAGCCTTGCCAATGTACTCTACCTAATCCTATGCAAGAGCACTACAGACTACAATAGAATAGAACTTTGAAGATAATTATGTTTAATGAAACTGGAGTACAATCTAGCCAGCAGCTGCAATCTATCCAGGTGTAATTAAGAACTTTGTTGTAAACCTTTCAGGCGTCTGTATCAATATATACTGAGACAACTCTTGTTCTTGTCCTTTCAGACAGTTCTCAGTGGCTACCTTTGCAATAGGTTCATCTTTCTTAGCTGCACCTATCCTGATAGGCTATCCTTGGTATGTGTGCTGCTACTGGCCTTAGCAGGCGTACATGGCGCTTCAGCTACAGCCTACGCTCTTCTTGAGCTAGCCTACTGTCATTTATTGATTGGTTGTATCTTACACGCCTATTATTGCACTGTGAAACTTTGCTGTATTTAGTTGATGCTTAGAAATTGTCTCTGTTCAGCCCTTCTACATTGGAAGGTAGAATTCCAGTATTCCATTGTAGGGCTTAATCAGTGATCCTTTTCTGACTGGCAAGCCTTCTGTTTATTAATGCAACAGTCTGAATTAGGGATTATATGTGGTATAATAGCAGACTCAATCCAGTATTGACCCGTTAATTATCTGCTGTGTAATGCTGACCCAAACTCAGTATTTCCTTGATATAAGCGCATCACTTGTTTGATACATTCATAAACACCATCAGGCTGGGTGAGCTGAGTTGATACAACGTCTAGCAGGATGGTATGAGCAATATACAGTTGATGATTTAGTGATTACACACCATGTAATCAATTATAACCACTATATTGGCTAATGTTTATTTGGTGTATAATAGCCATATCAATTATAATGAACTAGTAATTATACGGTGTATAATTACTACACATTGGAATGATAATCAGTGATAATACAGCGTATAATTGTTGCATCTATCCTAATAAACTAACAATTACACGGCGTATACCTGCCATATTCATTATAATATATTAGTGATTATAAGGTGTATAGCTTCCATATCCATTATAATATATTAGTGATTATATGGTGTATAACTACCATATCCATTATAATATATTAGTGATTATATGTTGTATAAATGCCATATCCATTATAATACATTGGTGATTATACAGTGTATAATTACTACACTTAATAGAGTATCAGGCTAGTGATAGTACAGTGTGTAAATGATAATAATCTGCGTGCAATGATTAGCCTGATTGTTTTTGGTCAATCAGCCTAATCTCACAGATCCATTCAATAATGCAACAGGGTGACAACTTTGCTGGAGTTGGCCTTTTTTATAGTGAAGCTACTATTAAATTTACTTAAAATATTTCATTGTGGGTGCTTAATTTATCCCCTTTGTCCCACTTTTGCTTTAGTGACAGGTTTCTTTGTGTTGATTTTAAATGATAATGTATAAATCCTAGTTTTGACCTATACAATCTGGCTTAATCCAATGTTTAATGGTTAACCAGAACACATCCAAAAGTTTCAAAGCTATAATAAACCACTAATATAATATAAAACAATGCTTGAATTTTTAATCACTATTTTTAAAAGAACTATGAAACAAAGGGTCAAATATGAATATAAATCACTTTCTATAAGTGAAGATATTCCAGATTACTTGTATTTTTATTAAGAAATATAATAAACTGTTAATTTGTTGACATTGTGTAGATTTATTGTTGAAGTTGGACTTAAATTAAACCTATATTGATTTGGGCTTTTTAATAGTAATTTCCTTTTTATTTTGTAATAAAAATTGAGTCTATTTTTAGTTGATGTCAACATTGGCTTTGTTTCATCATTGACTATCAATTCCAACTATGTGATACAATATAAAAAATTAGTTTAATGCACACACAGCTAGTAGGCTTTGGGCTAAGTGCCAAATCAAAGCCAACTGTCTGCATGTCAATAAAGTGTCAATATGCAGAAATTTGACATGCATATAGTTTAAATGTCAACTGTTCTCATCAAGACCAAGTTTGGGGGTTTAAAAGGAGTCAGTATCACATTGGGAAAGGAGATCCCAAGGGTTTATTGAAGGGCTAATAGGGGTACTTGAGGGGTAACAACCCTTTTCTGGGGGAATTCTTGACAGAATTGAATACTGAATATAAGGAACTTCATGCCCTCTATTTCTAGAATTTAAAAAATCCTGCTCTTTGAAAGAGTATACTTCTCTTGGGACGCTCACAGTTTGTTACTGGTGTTTGATGATGTTTTTTCATCACATGCAACAAGCTGTAGGTAGGGAACCTGAAGAGTTTCTGTTGAGAGAAGCAAAATTTGTTGAGGTGGTGGCAAATTATGGGAAGACACCAAAGAGCTGATTTCAAATCTGTGATCCTGAAGCCAAAATTCTCCAAAGCTTTTTAAAAAGATGTTTCAAATAGTAAGATTCAATAGTATCACAAATGACATTTCAATACTTTTATTAAAAAGCTGGGAATTGAACACCAACCCCCAGAAAATTCTTTTTTTCAATCAGGACAGTAGGAAGCCCGCCAGTCCGCCAGCAGCTAAGACTGAGAGTTCAATGTCTGCCTTATAAAACCCTGGAATCAAACCCTGAGCCTCTGAAGACAAATTAAAGTCACCCAGGATGACCTGGGGCCCCCAACCTGTTGAGTCATAGACTCAAGTTGTTGAATCACCCCATAACCTGCCAGCTTAATAAAGAGGACTCCCTAAATGGTTGCCAGATTGCCGCCAAACCGGTGCAACTGAAGACCCAGACCTACACAGAGGTTGTGTTCTGCCAAAAGGAGGTAGAGAAAAGACTTAATACTAGCCCTGTCAATGAGCACTTAGCTGCTGCTTGTCTCCAGTCTAGAATGGGCAATCCAATTGGCTGTCTCAGGTGACATAGTGAACAGCAGCGGAGGAAAAAAGCATTGACATTTCTGTTCACTATAGCAAGCCCAACCAGGATCCACTGTCCCCAAAAACCTAAGCCAAGATTCATACCCTGCCAGAAAATTGCCCACCAGGCTAACATCTGCAAGAATCAAAGAAGCAAAATCACCTGGTATAAAAACCCCAGCAGTATGCAGGGTGATCATTAAATCATTTTTGATAATAAAGTTTTATGAACATTTGGTTTGGTCAAATTCTACCTTATTTAGTTTTAGTGATCTTTCATCTCAACTTGGGTCAAGTAGAGAACCAGGCAACCACCTACTCTAGAGACTATCCTGCTGAACTTCCCCTGGCATTATACCACCCCTGGAGCCCTCTTTAGACCTGTGCATTTCACCAAATATCTGCCAAACCCCGCCTACGCCAAGTTCAAATTGAAAAACATACTTCTTGCTGACCCCTTGGCAAGAACTAGAGAGACTGAAACTATAGGTTGCAAAGGAAAGTGATACTTTAGGCCGCCCAGATTGTTCAAAGACAAGTACTATTACCTGCTTGCCTACTTTGTACCCATGACACCACCCTTAACCCCAGGACCAGCCTGCCATATGAAACTTACCTCTGACACAGAGACCAAATCCATCTAATTTTTTGGAGTACTCTATATTACTTTGACAGGATTGGGGAACTCTATGGTCCTTACCTCTGGACCCTGGTCTTTAATTGGGAAATCCTTAACTTACATTATCACGTTAGCATCCATACTAAGGTGGGCATTACCCAGCAGCTCAGTGGAATCCCGCCCTGAGTTTTCTAATGCCTCTACCTATGCCTGGCTTCCTGAAAAATAAGGCAATGATAACTGTAAGTTGAAACTGGGTTACCTGGATCTCACAAAACTACCCAACATAAAAGCTAGTTGCAAAAGCCTCTAAAGAGCAAAATTTGATCATGTGATTTGATCTATTGACATATAGATAAAATCCAAGTTTGGTATGCCAATGCTCCCCATAACAAATGAAGGAAAGGAAAAACCCAGACAGCATCAACTTATACCTCATAAATGATGGTATTTTGCACATAACCAGAAGTTTCTAGCACACATAAAAAAGTGGTAGAGCTAAACTATTGAATTTATCTATGTATGAGCCATCAGTAAGTTATCTGATAATAACTCCTCCTCTGAAAATACTTGCTTCCAACTGCTCTGATGATATGCTGTACTTGATTAAACTATAATCCTTAAAAATAATACAAAAATAATATATGATATAAATCAACCATTTTCAGCAGTAATAGAGAGCCATATATGTCACTCCTAAAGAGGGTACAGAAGAAAGTGATGAGGAGCTTCTTTTGGGGAAGCTTCAAATATGGAGTTTAAGAAAAAGAGAATTATATATTTATTGGATAATAGTTTATACTTATATAGCTTTTGCTGTGACTGAAATTTAGTTGGATCAAACCTAGGGGTTGATCATGTGCAGGATGGGTTCAAGCTGCTGGATACTTGGATTGTCATGTGATATTGCTTGATTACCATTTCTGGCATGTCAAACTTTATTTGGAAAGGCACCAAATCTGGTAATGATGGATGTTAAGTGGGTTGGTAGTAGCCAGAATACTTATAAATCCAGATCTTCAACAAAAGACAATAAAAGTGCCAAGTATATACTTCTAGGAATTATAGTAAACAAGGTAAAGGGTAAAATTAAGAAGAGAATGATACTTATTTGGATATGAATATATGATAATATATAGTATCATGGGAAGTCAAATACTGTCTATGGATACATGGTAGTCATGGGGCTTATCTTAGTTATGTTCCATCTAGGTCACAAGGCTTGTCTAAGTGTCATTATAATTAGGACTTGAAATTTTAATCCTGTAATAGATGGCTGAATGATAGTAGTGCCACTGACTAAAAGATTAGTCAGGGAATCATTTGGGCGGTCACTCAGGGAATCAGTTTCCCAAGAAGGAGTAATCAAAGATGTTGCAACACAAGCATGTAGAAATCTAGACAGAGCCAATTCACAAGGAAAAGTAACATTTCTAAAGAGAAAATATCCCACTCCAAGTTGATATATATGGAGTAGAAGAGATGATCTGGGTAGTCAGCCATGATCAGCACAAACTTAACCCTGACTTAAGAGGACCAGGGATCATAATGAAAGCAAGCTCTAAAAATACCTTCTTGTTAAAGGGATAAGACAAGGCCCCTTCAAGTCAATGCATCAACCTGACTTGGATTGTGCAAACATGATCAGGGACAAATAGGGTAGGACTTCAGACTTTTTAAATAACAGCTAAAGTTGCATAAAAGCCCAAGATTAACTTTTGCCAATGATTACTATTTACCAAGGATAAGAGTGATAAGCTGAGATTGAGATAATAGCTTTATTGATATGACTAAACAGGAGAGGATTGAGTTACCTGAAATAAAAGAGCGGTGTGGGCTTTTAAACCAATTCTAAAAAAAGAATTGACGAGAAGATTTAAGTTTGAGCAAGATTAAGTTATAATTTAAATCAAAAATATGTATGGGAGCAAGATTCTAAAAGTTGGGATTGAAGGCTTTTGTCTGAAATCACCTGGACTGAACAATTCATTATTCTGGGGATCTAGGCCACCAAAGATGTTAAAGAAAAACAGACAATCAAAACAGAAGTCTTGGGTATAAATATCAACAACATAAAATATCAGGTAAAATTAAATTATAAGTCCTGAAAAAAGACTTTCATCTACCTGTATTCAAGCAAAGCTGGAGCAATACCAAACAGGATTCCTGAATACCCTTATTAAACTACCAAAGTCCCCATCTTTTAAGCCACAGAAGCAATTTTACATCATCTTCAATTACTTGCTCATGGGAAATTATTTCCCTCATAAATAACTTGACTGCTTAGTAAAGATAGCCTAAGACAAAATTATATAAACCTGTGATCAAATTTTGTGCTCCAAGAGATTTGGTCATTTAAGGCCTTATAAGTACCATGATCTACATAGATGTTATAGGGCTTATTATATAAATATTTAAACTCCTTTTTTATTCAATAAAGGTATCATTTTTGATTCCCCTTGCTTATTCCATATTAAATATATTGCAACCAAGTTCCCAGACTTGCCTGCCAATGTATCTTACAATACACAGGGGCACTCAATGAGTCACCCCTTGACGTATCTAACAACATGGACTAATCTGATGGCAATATCAAATTGCGGGCACTTTCTCCTAATTAGGAGTGCTACCAATTTGATCTGATGATCCTGCACAAGTTATTCCTTGGCTTTAATCCTTACATGGAACATGACACCATGACACCCCCTTGGGGCCAAGTGGCTTTCCCCATATGGTATATTAATCACAATATTCTACAATAAACAATACTTTATTCTTATTATTCCTCTCCTTTCTATTGGACTGTTGTATTTCCCAATTCCAACTACTGAATCCTCATTGGTTCAGTTGCAACAAATACTTACTAGTTGCATATATGCAGTGTAGTACCTATTTAGAGTAGCACAAAATTATACTAAGTGCTCTAAAAAATAGAACTACTGATTGACGTGGAAAAAGTATCACTAACTTTTGTTTTGGTGTAAGGTAAAAAATAAAGGAGAAATAAAGACTATATATTGATAATAGTAATTATATTAAAACCATTTGTCAGCAATAGTAAAAAAATTATGCAATTCAGCTTAAACCAGCCCAAATGTTTCTCAGATGGTAGTTCTTAAGTCTATAAAATAAAATTTAGACCTATCCTCTGAAATCATATAATGATACCTGAGATACAAACAGATCATATGATGCTAGTGTTATATCAGGAAACATACATGGATTTGGGTAGCTTACTAGAGGGCATATCTCAAATAGAGCTATTTATCTTTCAAACCCCCAACTTTTTTCTAGTCTGAACTAACAATAACTATTTTGAGGCAAGGATAGGGTAATACAATTTATAGTTTGGGGCTGCTATTTCTCTCCCATGCAACACATTATATATATTTTTAGTTTGGTAGTTACACCTATTTTTTCGCAGGAATATTAAAAAACTTACAATTTTAATCATAAGGATGATGAATTCACTTGTAAATTATCATCTAACCCAAAGCTCAATAGAAGCTTTGTGATTTGATCAAATTTGATCAAATTTTAACAATTCGGAATAATTTGAAGAGAAACACTGTGATTAAGTTAATAAATATTCATTCTAGCGCTTAGCATAATAAAAATAATGGTTCAAGTGGTCGGATTTGTTAAGTCTAGTTTTATCGAGCTTGCTTTTAAATTATACGTTAACTTTGATATGAAAGATACGAAATGGCGCAAAGGAGATTAGTTGGGAGATGCACCATTTACAGGGGGAATAGCCTATGATTTTTAATATGAAGTTTGGTTATTTTCTGATTTAGTATGACTTTTGTTATAATTTGAACGCTAGGGTGTGGTATAAGGATCATTTAGAAGATTTCCCTTTATCAGGCGTTGATCGGAATAAGGCCGATAATGAATAGATTTCCATGAATCTTGTATGGATCCTATCTGTGGGTTTTAGTAGGTCTAACTCTTATTTCCTGGGGTGGAAGGTTTATTTAAATCCACTGTCCCGCAATACCGTGCTGTCTAGACTTTTGCTAAATCAACATGCGTTTAACTTTGTTGGTTATATGGTAGTGCATGGATCCTAAGTAGAACCTCCTTTTGGACAAATGTTTTCTTCCTAGGGATAGGCTGTGGAATACCCGGGGATATATATAAATCCATCGCCAGGAAAATATTTAGACGGTTAAGGATACCCTGTACGGGAGAGCCGCCGGGAGGATTGAGTGGTTCTGTAACGTGGCAGTATATTATTGGGAGGGTTTTATTTACAGAGCTTTGTGGGTTTGATATGGGGTGCTAGTTTTATCGGCCAGAGACCAGATGCCGATTTAGACCCGAAGTTACTTTAAAAAACTTGGCTTGACTTGACAAGTTTAATTCCGAGGACAAGTTTAACTTACATAAATATATTGCACTATAAAGTAAAGTGATTAGAGAATTTAATTGGGAATTAAATGGGATTGATAAGATGAGGAATAGACATAAAGTGTACGACAAACAGTGGGATGCAATGCTGGTAGCGTCAACATGAGCTATTTTCGGGGCAGAGTTCCAAACAAGGGAGATTGAATACCATGCGATACTGGTGCCGGAGGTTGCCTGCAAGTGTTTTTGATACTAACCCCGTGGGAGGGTATTCAATTAAACCTTTGACAAGATATTCATCATTAATGCCGTATAGACTGTAAGCGAATACTCATGGCTGACGTAATTTAGAAGTACGAAGGCAATTAAAACCAATCATTTTTAAATTTAAAAAGCAACGCTTCGAAATCTCCCTAATTTGTGTAAAAAAACAACCCCTTCTAACCATTGCTTTCGTCAGAGACAAATGGATCATCTGATACCATCTTTTTATTTGCTGCAATTTATCACTCGAAACCAGCTTAACTCCTCAACCTAATAACACCAATCCCCAAACTCATTAAATTCTCAAAAAAGAGAAGGTGAAGCTACAGTAAGACCTAAATTTAAGCTAATTTACGTTTATTTTTAAACTGGAGACTGTATAAATATTATCCTTTATAATTATAAAACACTGTTATATTTCTATATTTTCGAAATAAGCAAAACCTTAGCTTAAAGCATCTAAAAATAAAACAAGCTTTCAATTTGTTCGTAGTGGTAGGATTTTGCTTTGGTTGTTTAAGCCAAAATTTACATAAATAACTACTTTAAAATAAAAATCCAACAGATGTAGCAGCTTCAATCACTTCCTTTAGGGTAATTCATTTCCCCAAGAATTATTTACAAAAATCAACTGGAATTATGGCCCTAAAATGGACCTTAGCCTTAGATTATGCTAGTTTAATATATAGGTTTAAAAAACTGTCTAAAATACTGGACTGTCTACATAAAAAACTGTATCACTATTTTGGCTATATAAGACACTTTAATTTCTTAATAAGATTATATTACTTCTTTAATTTCCGTCTTTTCTTGTCTATTATAATTCCAAGAAGTAAAACTTAAAGGTGGTATAATATACTGATTTTTCAAAACTAAACATCATAAAAAACACATTCCAAAATAATTCTACTTGTTAATGATTGGGTAATACAAAGAATATATTATGTCCTTTTTGTTAAGCTTTTTAATGATTAATTTATACCTGCTTAGCAATTTAACAACCTTTAAGTAATAGAAACTAGACAAATACCTTTAATCAGAACTCACATAAACTTCTTATACTGTAATGTCCAGCTCTTTGCTATAAAATATTGATGTGTTTTCTTACCTATACCATAAAAATACGCTTTATATTCAAACCACACAACTAAGTTTGACCATGTTATTCCCCTTGATTTTATAGATCATATTAAATTTCAAAAAAACCTAAATAAAATATAAAATATTTTGTCAAAGAGCTGGTCTGAATCAAACCCAGCTCAAAAGTATAGAGTAATAAAATTGTCTCCTTGAATCTTATAACCAAATTTTCACAAGAATAAGCACTATTTGCTTAGATGATCTCTTCACCTGCAAGATACCTTAATGTAGATTATTGCTTCAGACAACAAGAAATTTTGAGCTCAAAAATTGCAAAAGCATTTAGGTTACCTTACAAAAAATAAGAGTTTGCACCAGATAACCTAACAATTCCCACCAAATATCTTTAAAAATAATTCATAAAAGAATATCCTAAGCAGGCATCCTTCCTTTTACCTAGAGCATATACTAGAAACCCCTCCAGTATATAAATCTCAACAGTATTTATAGCCATGAAATTGATCCAGATTTAAGAATAGCACCAGAAGAATATTAAGGTTTCAATTTTACTTTTATCAAAAGGCTTAAAAATTGGTAAGCCTGAACAGTTGATTATGTATGCAATCCAAATACTATCCTAAGCTATCTATATTTTTTAATGCAAGCAGACAATATATTTCATATTTTATGCTTCTAACATTAAAAATCATCATGATATAATATCTTTGATCCTTTAGAAGATAGCACCATCATTGATGAGATAATGCTCCACCACTTGGAACTAGCCACCCTTAAGAGGGACAAAAACGGATACTTTTGGCTGAAACCAAATATTAAATTTAATAGAAGAATCCAAATCATCTTTGGATAAGTGCTTTGACTGAGATTTTCACCTTGTCTTACAAAATGTCTCATATAATGCAGGGCACGCTAAAAGAGCCACCTGTCATGGCCTGGGTTGCTTTCAGGGGATCCTCTGGTCAAAGGAAATAGTCAGAAATGGAAAGCCCAGTAAAAAAGATCTGAATTATTCTCATCAAAATAGCTGGCGGCAGTGGCCCAGAGATATTAATCTCTTACATGGAAAATCACATGTTCAGCTTTCCCCATAATAGTTACATATGCAAACCCAATCAAACAGTATTAATAAGGAGCTTGGCAAAAATATAAGCTCTCCAGCTGCAGCACCCATTTGCTTTCTTGAAAGAGCAAGGTGGCAGATATTTATTAAGATTTGGTAGGGAAAAGAGGCACAGAAGCAGGATCTATTTCTTATCCTGGTGTCTAGCTGAAAAATGGCACAAAAATTGGTCTGCTGATGCAGAAATACTCTGCTCAGTTTCTGAGAGCTGTTATTGAGCTTTAAGTATTCTCAATCAGACAATACCAAAAGTATAAACAATTTAGGGATATAATGAACTCCTGAAAAGGTAAAATGCATGTTTTGAATTGAATAACAGCTGTTTATTTAGATATCTCAACAAGTAAGGAATCCCTAACTTACCCAGCTATATGCTGCGGGGAAATTGACTTCTGGGTTGGTGGTGTATACTTATTGTTGGCTGGTTGTATATTATACTTTCCAGATACTGGAAAATCTACTAAGTTATTTAAGGGGATTAATCTAGTAATTCTAAGCTCTGTAATTTGGCTCAAGATTTAGGATTCTTGTGGCATTTGGGCCCCTGATGTCATGGTAGAGTCTGTGTATAATTCTGAAAACTTCACAAAATCAGGAACAAAATACCAAATCATCAAAGTAATGAAAATTAACAAAAATTATAAAGTTGAAATTTGCAGACAGAAATCTCCAAGAAGAGGCAGAGGGAAAATGCAGCTAAAGAGAACTAGGGCATAATAGAATAATAAATTTGATTGGGATAATGTGAATGGATTTTGTAAATACACAATCTTGCAAATTGGTTCCACAATTTCATCAGTTTCAAAATTGGGGGGGTCCAAAATCAGCGCAGAGGCCGCAAAACTGAAGTCAAAAATTGCAAGGTACCACATAGGCACATAGGCAAGAAGGAACTCTATCTTCAGGGGATAATGATCTGCAAACTTTAAAACTTGATATTGCTTTAGTGTTATAGTGTTTATTTAACTACTAAATTAGTTCTAGGTAATTCTAAGTCAATATGGGAATTGAGATTTGGTGATGATGTGAAAGGCCTCAATTTTTGTCACCAAGCCTCCAGAAGTTACTAAAATTTTGTGATGCCATGGATTGATTTTGGCGCCAAAAAGTACCAAATTATCTGTTTTCAAGGTTTCCAAGCCTTTTTTGACTCATTTGACATATTTTGGTGAAACCTGTACATTCTTTGCCACAACCCATTTATTGTCAATGACTTGGCTTAGACCAGCCAGACTCTTTATAGGATTTTTTGGGGGATTAGCTGCTTGGGCGCTTTCTTCTGGGGCAGGCAATTCTGGTTAAAATGGCATTATCTGTGACACCTTATCCCCCATCTTCTGGAAGTTTGAGTCAATAAAAATTGTTTTTGAGAACTTGTTGAATTTTGATTGTTTCCTGGGTTGAATTCCCCAGGAAATTAACTCATTTTTGGGAGGAACAGTTGTGTCAATCTTGGAGACATGGTCAATAAAAAAGTGTACAAATTTCTAATATACAACTAAATATTCACAAGCCTTCAAGCCAAATCACAATAGCACTTTACCTGACTTGTTTTGAGCCAAGAAACCCCTCATAAGGAGTGCAACAATGTTTCTCACCCAGGTTCATATTTCAAGTTACCACAATATCTCCCATTAAAGATTAAAGTAAATCCTGGTCAAAACACCTACCTCAGGTACTCAAAACCTAGATCACTTTTTAGATAAAGTTGCTGTGCAACTTTTTTATGACTTCCCAACCTAGTATAACAATATCTAACTTGCTAATAAAGGCATGATTTTATCCTAGATTTTGGTCTTTTCCTTGGCTGTTGCCTTTTTATTTACCAAATACTGAATTAGAGATAGTTTAGTTGCAACAGAAGTGTATTTTTAATAACTAAATGCTTGCTCTAAAAGGTCTAAAACTATCATAAATTTTTCTAAAAGAAAGGAAGCAGAAATGAGGATTTAGGACTGCTACTTTAGGTGATAGGCTTAATAAGATCACTCATGTGCTACAAAATACATAGGGGAAACTACAGTATATATTGATAGGTTGTTGGAACTCCCCAAATAACAGGATTATAGGGTTTTTTTTAAATTTTTTGAACAACTTGAGTGAACCCCCAGAATTGATCAGGCTTAATCATTTAACAAGAGCCAAGCAGGATTGAAAACATCAGCCCAGGAAACTTGGCTCTCATGAAACATCCAATTGACCCAGAAAGTTAACTAAGACCCCAGATTAAATTACGTGGAATCAGTTCAAGTGATCACAATGTCTTTCTGGTTTTGAGATGTGGTACAAGATTAAGCTTATCAGACCCTAGAAATATTTAGAAAAGATTATCTATCATAGGGTTTAATAAATTAGACTTGTGGAATAGAGTTAATTTTATCTTTATTTTTGATCAGCTTGTTTATGGTGGAAACTCAGGAGAGCTTGGATCATAAAATAACAGTAGAGTATTATATTGAAAGAAGTAGGGAATACTTCAAGCTAAAAAAAAATGTCCGGGTAATGAATCAAGGTGATTCATGAGAAGATTAATTATGTTGTTGAAGGATCAAGAATAAAAACTTCCCATCAAATTAGAATCAGGATTGATTGATAAGGTTAGTGATAATGGTCTTGGGAGATCCAGGTAGGATTTCCAAACGGAGGTTTTTTTAACCTGAATACTCTTAAAAGTATACAAATAGAAACTAATATGACAAAAAAATATTATCAAATAGCACTTTCCCTCTCAACACTTTTATAGTTTCTTTTTTCTTATTTCTTTAGGTTTCAAAAGTCTAATAATGTGTTTTTTGGTGATAATGTTACTTTGTAGAGGGAAATTCTGAAGGGCTATATGAGGAGCTTTTGGGAAGATTAAGAAGTAACAAAAAGACTTATAGGTTATTCTTTGGCAAAAATAAAGGCTATCTTTGATAAAGTTTTAAGTATTTTCTACTGAAGAAAAAACCCCTGGACTTGAAAATAAGATGTTTTTATGGAGCTTGCTGAACTATTGTATAGGTTTGATAAAAGTTTTGAGCAAATGCAAAATTCTGACAATAGAGAAAGGAGAGATTAAGACTAAGAGATGCCAAAAGAATGGATGTGTTGAAAAAATGAAGAGATGAAATAAGAGAGCTGAGTTGAAAAGTAGTCAATAAGAGGTAAACATTTTCAAAGCTTTGTAAATAAAATCAATGGATGGGAGGAATATACACAGTAACAGAGATAATAAATGTGATTTAAATGTCCTTGATTGAACACAAGAAAGGTTTAATGATAAAAATTAGGGCTAGAAGAAAGACTTGTTAAAAATTAGGGTTAGTTCATCCCGCTAACGTTCAGTGTACCAATTGGAGCCTAATAAAGATCCACAGGCAAAAAGCTGAAATCGTCTAAAAGTTCAGCCAAAGATGGGAGTTGATTACTCTTTACTGTGTGGTATCTTAACCAAATTTATCACAACTCATTGACAGTGCAGCTTAACTCAATTCTTCATTTAAATGCTTAGCTTGCACCAAAAGAAAACGTTCAACTTGCTTATATAGCTGATATATGAGAAATTATAGTTTCAGTTTAATAAAATATACAGAAAGAGTTGCCATGACTATACGTTCTAGTGCTAATAAAATTCAGAAACCTGGTCAGTAAATTTCTCCTGCGCTAAATAAAAAAGGTGATTCTAAAATTTCAAACGTGGAATATGCAAAGCTAAACTGTTTAATGAATAGAAGCCAGGCATGTAGGTTGAGCTCATATTGTACCAAAAAGTTTATTTAACCCTGGTGATTAAAATGTTTTTAGATATACATATTTAAGCTTATATTAATCCAAAAAATAAGCAAAGTTTTTTAGGCTACTCTACCTGTTGCACGGTGTGAAGTCTAAGAAGGAGGGGAGTTTGAGAAGCCTTGGGATGATAACATAAAGAAAAGCTGGGTTTTTTATTGAAATTTATTATCATACATTTTAACATTATAAGGATCTTAATGAGTCCCAATGAAATAAAGAATTTCCTGTTTGTTTGTTTGTCTGTCTGTCTGTTTCTCCAGCAATAAAACTTGATCAAGGACTGGGATAATAACAAGTACTAGAATAAAAGGCACCAATAACCCTATAGCATCCATTTAATTCAAATGTTGGATATGTCATCTGCTTCATCCTTGCACTCTATGGATCAACTTATCTGGTTGAATAAGCTTGGAAAAGGCATGCTTAGTCAGATCTTGATGTCGACTCTTGTCAAACATATGCTAAGCATATGTTCTTAAGCGGGAAAAAAACTTGCCACGCTTTGCATTTAAAACATCCAATCGATTTCTGGTTAATGCGAATAGCTCTTATAAATGGTTGGTGAGAAATTAAAACGCCGAGGGAGAAATAACATCTGGTTCTTTAAAAAGAGAACGATTGCACGAAAATCCAGGAGAAATTTATTATAAAAATCACTGAGGCTAGAGATGTAATTGCCTTTATTGAAGCATAATGGTTTGGGAGCAATTGAGGTTACCTCTGAACTCCTTTTTTTATCAAGGATGTACTTGGTTTATATGCATAGGGGATTTCCGACGGTGCTGATTGTATGCCCCTATTAGATTGAGCTGACATGCTTCTCTTGAACCTATTGGTTGGTGGTAATTAATCGGTTGCAAACAGTTTATAATTAATAGATTTGCTTGTCTAAACTTGGAAGATTCGCATCCAATGGAATCGCCGTTTATGAGCCACACGAAGCAGAGGTGTTCATTCTCAGAGGCACGAAGTTTAAAGGGTTGTGATAGAATATCATGCTTCAGCTGGGGAAGTTGGTTCATTCAGCCATTGTTCTCTCTGATTTATAGCTTTGGTAAACCTCAATTTGTACAAAGCTCCGTCCGTCCAAGTCAGTTGCAGCAGGCACTGTGTTTTCACCGCAGCCAATATAAACGCTAAATCAACTTATTTTATTGAATCGACAAAGTAAGATTATGTGGCTATACCCAAACAAGTCAATCTATGGGTGTTTCTTATGGTTGGCTTCATGCCGCACCCCGTGGGATCTAACCCAATCAACTTTGGCATGGATATATACCAATTAACACTGTTTAAGAATGTCATTAATTGATGCAGTAAACTTCGCCATGGAAAGAAGTTTTAAACAAATTGCTTCGAATAAACAGAACTCTTTATCCAGCCCATTTTAGTAAATCCGATATAGAGAATAGAAGTTATTCCTTGTTTGGAGGTAACGTATAGAAAACTACTGGAAGCCATGGCTTGTGGAAGATTGTACATGGTAGCTAAAAAGACTCTCTTTCAATAAATTAAACCTGTAAACCCTTAGTTGATGGAGTGGTTTGAAAGTGAGTTTAAAGATGATAGGTTTATTGAATTAAGATGGAAATTAGTTTATTATGTATTGTGTTTCTTGAGGACTGTAGTTGACAAAGGTATAGTTGTTTGGCCTGATATGGCATGGCGCAGGGGATTCGGGATTCAGCAGAGACTTGATGTCAATCCTGGTGTGGGTATGCTCAGGGATGAAGTAGACAAAGTTGTCGAGCAGCTGGGAGCTGGGGGGTTGCGGATGCTAAAGCCGTGCTTGACGCGCAGGTGTTTCTTTAAGGTGGAGAGTGGGGCATCCAAAGCGTACGGGTAGTCACAGACGATGCAGGAGAGGCGCTCCTCCTTGACTGGGTAGTACTGGTAAACTTTAGAAGGCATGGCTAGATCAACAGGGGATGTGGCTTATTATAGCGTTGGCGCTGAATAGGCAGCAATTGTTCCAAACAGATGCACTCCGTCTTTACCTAATTTGGGGCTCGGGTAGATTTCCCTGATTTGGTGGTTTGATCCGTGCAAAACGCAGAATCAAAGTTAATCCACATTAAATCATAAATACAAGGCAAGTCTAGTCGGAGGAAGCCTAAACAAGTGTGCCAATCGGAATTATTCCAACTCTTCGCCGTAAACCGTTAAATGCATCTCAAAACCAGCCAATAAAACACTTGCTTATATTCCCGCCCTCCTCCGAAATCCATGAACCTTTTCAAACCCAAAGTTTTCCTAAAAAGGAAATATCGTCTCCCAACCCAAACACCTTCCTTTATCACCACTGCATCTGAATATTGGTTAGCGTAGCTGTACCAGACCAACGTACATACTGCCAAGTAGATATCAGGAGGTAACATACTAGATAATTAACTGCCCCTAGCTCGTAACAATCTGGCAACAAGGATTAAAAAACATTTTACGTCACCTTCCACGAAACTCTTAAAAAATGTAGACTTCCATAACCAACACAAACTTAGAATCTTTCAGCAGGTGACGTTAATAAACCCTCCTTAAAAAATAACAACAACCAGTAACTCAACGCTACTTTAGCAATGAATAAAGTTCAAGCCATGGTAAAGAAAAGTAAGAATACAATGCACATATACTTTCTGGGATGCACTTACGTCCTCTTCGTTAATTTAAACACATCAATCAGTCAGCTTAGGCAAACTTCTCTGTAGTTCGCTTTTCAGGCATCTTTAAACCTGAATCTGTTTACACGTCTCTTTGGACTGTTTTCTCTTGGACGAGGCCCAAGCTAAGATGATAAATTTGTTTAAAAGCTGCCACTGGCTAGTTTAAGTCTGTTGAGAGATCCGACAGGGCCAACGTTCTTTGTCGTGATTGTACTTGAGTGTGCTTTATGGTTAAACGTCGCTTTACTCGTTACCAAAACTTAAACTAATACTTAAGACTAAGTTGAGTTATCTCTAAACTTAGCGCAGATAATAAATGTATAAATATGTAATAATTGATTATTGCTTTATTATCAAGTAAAGTAGTTTTATAGTTATGGGATATTCAATTGCAGCTACAATATGCCGGCATCCTCTTAGTCTGATTTGGATCCCTCTGTAATCTTAGCCAATATTAACTTCTGATCAGCTGATAATATTTAATACTGACTAGACTTACAACCATGAACAATCAACTAACTTATTATTCATCCATGGTGATGATGCTGGCCGTCCCATCGTTCACCGAGCCTAATGGATTACTGTGTTGCTTTTACAGTGATGGATAGTTTAATCTCCAATCAGCATACAACATTCTTGGACTAGACAAAGGTTCTTTATTATTTAATCTGTACAAAAACAAAGAAACCCGAAGGGTAGATGGATGAATATTCATTGAAAGAAGCCTATATTCAATCAAGCAAGAAATCTAAATTGTAATCCACCTTAAGGGATTTGATTGCCAAAGGTCACATTACAGCAGTTTTAAAAGCTATGGCGACAAGCAAAAATACTTCAGTTTTAAACGAATTTGTCCCGGATTTAAACAAAAAAACTCATATGTAAACGAAGTCAAACTGAAGCCAAATCTATTAAAAAATTAATATAAATTTGTTTATTTTTAATCTTGTTTATATCTAAGTTATGTTGTTTAAATCTGAAGTATTTTTGCAGCAACTGTGGTAACCTTGACTTCCTGGTGATTGACTCCCTTAAACTCGACTCCCTGGTAGTTGACACTATAGTAAAGTGAGAATTCAGCTTTTGCCCTGATCAACAACTGGAAATCAACACTTTTTTAATTAACGGATCTTGATATACTGAAAACTTTTAATATAAAAAATTAAGCCTTACAGCTATGGTATACTAAAGGGACCCTAGAGAGCTCAAAAATGCAATAAAAAAGTACTCTGATTAATAGAAATAAGGAGAAATAAGTAATTATTTTTAATTTTACTATGTAATTTACACTCTTCATTATAAAAATATTTTTTATTACTATAGAAAATAAAATTCCAATGAACCAAAAATAAACATAAACACAACAAATAAAGTTATCAAAATATGAATAAATATTAATATTTATTTGATATAGTTCATAAAAGCACAACTGTGAATATCATATGTGTTATTTGGAAATTAACAAAAATTAAGATATTTCACTCACTTTCAACTATAAATATTCATCTCAAACTTACCATGCATACATAGAAAAATCACTGCTACTAATTAAATTAAAAAAAAACTTAAAAATTAAAACTAAATGATCAAAGCTAATAAGTAAAAATTAAAGTTAAGTTAAAAGTTAAAAAGTAAAAATCATATAACTGAGCAAGCAAGCAAGTTTATTCCTCATCATTCTTTCCCTGTTTCATTTTGGCCCCTTCCAGGAGGGCAGTAGCAATAAGCTCAAGCTGCTTCTTAAGCTCAGAGGCCTTGTATTTGTGCTTGGCCGCACCCTGGATGGCCTTGGTGAAGAGGGTACAGTGGGTGGTTGGCTTGGTGGGGGGGACGTGGTTGGAGAGATCTTGGAGCTTGGAGATTGTTTTCTCTTGCTCATGATGCAGGAGAGAAAAGAACTTATTAAACTTCAGATGAAGCCCAAAGTTGGCTTTAAGATGCTTGTGATAAGCCTCTAATGCCAAAGTGGTCTTCAGCTCCCTGTTGACAGCTGCCTGGTACACATTCCAGCTGGCCTTGTCATGGGCCTTGCCTTGCCTCTGCGTGACAACCTTCCCAATCCACTGGGGCTTGAAGTACTCAAGGAAAGGCTTGAACTCTGGGTGCTTCACTATGTAGGGATCCTTTGAGAGCACCTCAAACCCCTGTGCAGTGTGCTCTGGCTTTAAAAAGCCAAGACACTGAATTGTGCCAGCACAAATCTGAAGGTGTCCAAAGTATTCCTCTGGCTCAACCTACTAAGCTCAGTGTGGGCCTGCACATTACAAAAAACTTCTTGGCAGAAGTGGAAGTGGCACCCCTGCACCTCCCCACTGAACAGCTGCTTGAATGCATTGAACTGAGCAGGCTCAAAATCCATAATGCACACGCGAGGCCCAAGAGCTCTTAGCCTTGCCTTTTCCTCTGAGTCCAGGGTGGCCTGGTCCTTGTCAGAGGCAGGTTGGTTGGCGCAGGTGTGTGGGGGAGTCTTCTTGGATTTTTCATTGTCAGCAGGAGGAAGGAGGGCAATTTCTTGGCAGAGGATGAAGAACACGCAGGTATAGATGGCCTCAGTGGCCCAAGGAAGAAGAAAGAACACAAGTGGAATCACCTGGATGTCAATCTGGGCATGGACCATCCAGAGCTGCTTGAATATCCGGGGGCAAGTGGCAAAGGTACCATCAACTAGCCAGGTTGACGCCCTTTTCAACTCCATTAGGTTCTGCTGAGTTGAGTAGTAGATTATGCAGTCCTTGGCGGCAGGCCTGTTGTCATGGAGCTTGAAGTGCTCCCCACTTGGAAGCTGCTTGAGCTTGTGGGTGAGCGTAAGCTCCAAGAGGGGCATATGAAGCCTTGGGGGGATTGGTGGCAATACGCTTATTGCTGATAAACTTAACCAACTGCTCTTGAGTTGGCACCAACTTAAGATTTTTGGGTTTGAGATGTTGTAAAGCCTTTATGACCAAATCAGAAGCCCAGAGATGAGAGGATGTTGGGATCACCTGGACCAGGTACCATTTTAACATCTGGGTTATAAGATGATTGGGGGGCTCACAAGAGTGCTCCCCCTTCTCTGCAGTTACTTGCTCTCAGCCCTCAGTGTTTAGCTGGGCCCCACAAGTCTTATCCTCACAGACAAAGTGCTTGCTCTTTGTTTGGCGCTTTTGATTGCTACAATTAAAAATATAGTTATTAGCTATGTAGCCAGGGCTGCCCTTTACAGAAATAATTGGGAAAAACAGGTGAAGCAGTTGGGGACTTTAAAATCTCTGTCCACATTACAGATATTGTGGATGGCCAGTGGACCCCAAGCCACAAGACCAGAAGCTTTAAACTTATTGGGGTACTCCTCTGGCTCATCCTGGGGATCAGATGAGAGAGGGGGGAAGAGCCATCAGGAGGGGGAGGGAAAGGGTTCTTTAAGCCCTACTTGGATGCCTCCTTTTTCTTACCAGAAGAAGAGGTGGGCTCCTTGGCAGCCTTTATTTTCTTGGTATGCTGCTCCTTGGTGGGCTTGGAGTTGGCCTCTGAGTGGTAAAAGGAGTGGTTGGTAAGATCACCATCAGATTTATTGGGGGAGGGATTTTGGGGGGAGGTGAAGGGGATGTGGAAGATGAGGGTGGAGGGGGGAGTAGGAGGAGATGGAGTGGGAGGAGATAGGGTTGAAGACTTTGTCTTTGCAGGCTTCTTGGCACGCTTGGGAGTGGAGGCAGTTTCTTTGGAGCCCTTGGAGGCTTGGTGCTTGGGTTGTTGGCTGTTCTTGTTTGATTTTGTCTAAATAAGAGTTTAGCATTATAAATAATAGAAGTATGAAAGATTTGAAACACAGAGGTAAAACAAAGTAAAAGTTAAATGAAAAGTATGCAAATAAAGTTTTATTTATCAGAAAAAACATAAAAAAGTAAATAGAAGCAAAATAGAAACTCAAATTATAGATATAAAGGTTAAAACATAGAAAATAAGTGAATTTATGATGAAGCATCAAAGATGTTAGGTTCAGCATAACATCTTAGTGTTAAATCAATGTAAAAGTTTAATTGAAAATTAAAAAAGTATATTAAAATTATATGGAGAGCAGCAAAAAGTAGTAGATTATAATAGCAAAAAAATAAAAATGTGGAATTTTTTTATTGAGAGTTGAAAATTCAAAACATAGTAAAGTTTCAAGTTTGGCACTGTTGATCAGCCAGGAAAAGCTGACTTCTCACTGTCAAGTATGCCAAAGTTGAGCAGAATCATCAAATTTACTATGTTTTTACATATAAAACTTGCTTAAATTTAAAACGGGCTCAAAAGTTAACCCAAAAGCAAGGCAGTATCATATGCTCAAAAATCAAAAAAATACAACATAAGTTAAAAAAGTAAATGAGTGGAAATGTGTTTATTAGTGATTAAGGTATGCTGGGAGGAGCTGGGAGTAAGTTATTTACCATAGTGTTGGTTAAAACGTTAATAAGCTCTCTGCACTAATCCCCAAGTTAAAGTGTCAAGTGGGTGAGTGTTGAGTGGTGCTCATAGTGCGTCAAATATTAATTTAGCCTTAATTCTGAGCCTTTGATTAGTTAAATCCAAAACCAATTGGGTGTTAAGTGGATAGAGTCAAAAAAGAAGGTGTTGAGTTTCAGTTTTTTATAAATTACATATGAAATCTCTTAATAAATTGGGCTTATTTATGTGGCACCACTTAATCCAAAAACCCGGGAATGACATAATGTAAAACAAGTGGGGTATTTGATTAATGTCTATACCACTAAATCTAGTATAGTGGTGCTTGGGAGCTTAATCAACGACTATGGACACTAATAATAAAAATATAATAGTAAATTATAAATTTTATATAAGCGCATATATATTTTATTAATAAAATTAAAATTTGGCTTAAAAAGTGTCAAACTAGTCACTTTTTGGTTTAGAGTGTCAAACACAGGTTTTTTCATTTCTATTAGTAAATTTACTTATAAATTGCCCCTTAATTTGGTATTTTAGCTAACCAATTTATTAAAAGGATTCAAGTTTGAGTAAATTTAACCTTGGTTTTTGGTTTTGAACCCCTAAATTACTAGTAAAAATTAGCTTAAACTTGGTTAAGCCAAAAATCCTAATAGATTCACATATACGGCACTCGACTCTCTGGTACTTGACAAAGTGTCAAGTACCAGGGAGTCAATCACCAGGGAGTTGAACTTATCACAGTTGCCTCCACAATGGCTTTATTTGAACCAGAGGTAGTGTTGTAGTATGCTGCAGATACCTTAGTGCCAACAGTTGTTCCCCCCCTGGGCAAACAGATTCCTAAGAATTTGATCTCGATAACATTAAAGTTTTGTGGGATACACTATCTGAAAAAATGCATCTATAAAATGTGCCCTAAACGCCATCTAGAAAGATGCCATCTAGAAAAACCATATAGAATCCTATATCAAATTTCTGGATAAACTGTGACAGATAACTTGAAAATTTATAAAAGCCCAAATATATTTCAAAAACATTAAGAAAAATGTTGCAACCAAGATTTGAACCTCGCCTGCTAACGTATCTTACAATATACAGGGGGCGCTCATTGAGTTGCCCCTTGACATATCTAATGTTATGAATGAATCTGATGGCAATGTCAAATGGCGGGCACTTCATCCTAATTAGGAGCGTTGCCAATTTGACCTGCTGATCCCCGCACGAGCTATTCCTTGGCTCCAAACCCTACATGGAACTCCCCACTATGTCACCCCCTCGTGGCCTTGTGGCTTCCCCATTTAGTATATTAATCACAATATCCTACAATAAACAATACCTTATTTTTATTATTCTGTCCTTTCCTACTGGACTTTTGTCTTCCCTAATTCCAATACTGAACTCTCATTGGTTCAGTTGCAACAGTGGTAGCAGAAGTAGGTTACAACCTATTTTAAAAACAAAATTCCCCCCAAGAAAGGACAGAGTACGGGCCGCATGGCTACTCCACAACAAGAGATGTTCCTTTCAATCCCCAAGGGGGACATCCCTGAAGGTTATGTCATCTATCAAGATCAGCTAGTGCTTACCAGTGTATACAATTGACTCCTCCTTGGTCAGTGTGACGCTAGCGTCACTCTGCCACAGTCAGATCTGTTGCAACGTATGCTCAACCTCCAACTAGAGTCCTTCACTGGCGGTGTCAAAGGAGCTGATATTGTTAGTTGGCTCCAGTCCACCAAAACACACCTTTGTATCTTTCAGGTTCCTGAGTCCATGTGGGTTGTTACTGCATCTGGCCGCCTTACAGGGCCCGCCGCTGTGTGATTCACCAACTGGGCCAGCCAGGAGTTTGACGTCACCTGGGCAACATTTTGGGACGCTGCCAAGTTCCAATATAGTGAAAACTTCTCTTCCATTATCTTGGGGACTCTCCTCTTAGCCATCAAGCAGACTGGTTCCGTCCCTGAGTATCTTGCCGCTTGGCAACAAGCCCTTGCTGCCGTCCCTAAAGCAGTGACCAATGGGAACGCCATGTTTCTCACTCTCATTGTTAATGGGTTAAAACCCCATATTTGCAAGTGGGTTCTCATTGGCCGCTGCACCTCTATTGACAACTGCTATAAAGCCATTGTGGAGGCCAGTAACCAGGCTTCAATGGGCTTCCACCGCACTAACAATGCTCTACCCCAACCACGTCCTGCACCTAACAATGGCCAAAGTCAAGTGGGCTGTCGCCAACCTTGCCAGCAAGAAAGTGCAGCTAAACGCCCCCGCAAGGGGGGAGCTCCAGCTAGCGCTAATTGAGGACCAGGGAAAAGCCTGGGGGTTGTAACAACAAGAGGCCTTACAACCCAGACCAACCCGCCCTCTCAGTCCTTGCTTGCAAAGAACTCCTGTAACTACAATCTTCACGAGGTCAAAACCCTAGACGTCTTTCAGGTCCATAGTGACGGCCCCGTGTTGCAAGCCGCTCATTTTGCAAATAAAGTAACACGCTTGTCCTATCCCTTCTGTTTCTGTGGGAACACCCACAAGTTACTGGTAGATACTGGGGCTGAAAACACCATGGTAGATCAGGTGTTTGCTGACTCCCAGCAGTTAGACCAAGTACCCAGTAGATTCAAAGCAGTACGTGTAGCTGATTCCCGCAGAATTGCCATCACCCACAAGACAGTACCCTTCTCCGTAAGAATGGGGAACGTCCAGGTTAAGCTCTCTGGGCCAATCATGGCAGACCTTAGCCACAACGTAATTGCTGGCCTCAACTGGCTCTGGCATAACCGCCCGTATATTGACTGGGATACCTCTGTCATCACCCTCAATAGAAATGGGGTGGGGTTCCAGATCTACCCCATGGAAATGAACAAACTACTACATGACACTGTGTTTGTCAGAATGACGGAAACAGGCTCATATGATTTCAAGGGGGGAGACTAGACTTTAATCAATGTTCAGTCAAAGTTATCCGTGCAGAACCATCTGCAGTCCCTCCCTTGTCAACATCATCACCACCAGCGCTAGCTGCACTCCTTGAGGAGTACAAGGACGTATTCAGTGAAACACTCAAACAACTACCTCCACCCTGGGAGATCCAGCACGCTGTACAACTTCAAGGATTGTTACCTAAAGCACAACTATTATACTGTCTCACACCAAAAGGAAGATGAAACCCTCCGCCAGCACCCTGTGGACGCGCTTGATAAGGGATTCATTTGCCCCTTGCTTTCTCCATACGGGGCAGCGGTCTTCTTTGTAGCCAAGAAGGACAGGTCTCTTTGCCTGGTCACAGACTACCGCGCCCTAAATGAGGTGACAGTTAAAAATAAATACCCCCTGCTGCTGATTGACAACCTGTTTGATACACTTGCAGGTGCAAAGGTTTTTAGCAAGATTGATCTCACTGCAGGGTACAACCAGGTCCGCATTGCACCAGGGGATGAGGCAAAAACTGCCTTCTGCACACGCTATGGGTTGTTTGAGTGTCATGTCATGAACTTCAGAATGACCAACGCTCCCTCCACCTTTGCCATGTTGATGAACAAAGCCTTTGAGAAACTGATTGGAAAGTGTGTGATGGTGTACCTTGACAACATTATTGTCTTCAGTCAAGATCAAACCACACACCTCCAACACCTCTGTGCTGTCCTCAACACCCTTTGGGAAAACCAGCTAAAATCTAAACCCTCCAAATGTGAGTTTCTCAAGTCAGAGTTGTTATTCCTTGGGCACACCATCTCTTCCCAAGGGATAGAGCCCAATTCTTCCAAAATCAAGGCAACCACTAACTTGCTGCCCCCACTGATGTGGGCCAGGTGCGGACATTCTTGGGCATGGTTGCCTATGTACGCAAGTTCATCCCCAATTGCAGAGAACTAATTGCACCTCTCACTGAGCTCCTTAATACCAAACAGTGCTTCCATTGGACCCCTGCCAGAGACCAAGCCTTCAAGATGTTGAAGCAAAGGCTCACAACAGCACCAGTACTTCAGTTTTCCAACCAAAATCAATAGTACAAACTCAAGACTGACGCCTCTGACAGGGCCATAGGGGGTGTGCTAAGGGTAGAAACTGACAATGGTGTATTCCTCCCCGTAGCTTATGAGTTAAGGAATCTCACTGACTTGGAACAATGTTATCCCATCCATGATAAAGATCTGGCAGCCATTGTACACTGCTTTGAGAAGTGGCGCTGTTACTTGGAAGGTGTGACCTTCCCACCCCGCGTTCTGACGGATCCCAAGTCACTCCAGTACTTCAACACGCAGTCCCATTTGACACGCCGCCAAGCAGGATGGGTTGAACGTCTATCCCCCTATCAATTACGCATCAAATATAAGCCTGGAAAGGAACTTGTCACAGCCAACGCTCTTTCACAACTCTATGTAGCGTCCATCACTGGGGACAACGGTTTGGACCCAGACTGGCCCATGCTCTACCTGCGCCCTGAGGTGACCCGCTACAAGGGCCTTAACTTGGTCACCATCTCCAAACTGAAGGACAACAAAAGTCAGTTCACCATTGACACTGGGAATGTCTGCTGGAGGGCAGAGACAGGTGAGAAGACGCCTTATATTCCCACCACCCAACAAGGGGACACCATCTTGCACTACCACCAAACCTTGGGTCACATCAGAGGGCGTAACCTCTTTGAGATTATGAAATGTAAGGTCTGGTGGCTGCACATGCGCCAAGACATCTTGGACCTCCTTGAGACGTGTGTGTTGTGTGAAAAGAATACGTCTAAACCTGCACCTCCCAAGTCTGTCCTGTCCATCAAAGCAATGGAACCCTTCAAACAGTGGGCCCTCAACATTGTGGGACTGCTTCCCAAAGACAGACTGGGTAAGAAGTATATTATCACTGCTATCAATTACTTCACGTGTTGGCCAGTGGTATGGGCCACAACCAACCACACTGCCACCACCATTACCCGCTTTATTGGCAAAGAGATTGTGGCTTGCTTTGGGCGACCCAAGTGTCTCATCACAGATGGCAGGCCCAAACTTGTTGGACATGTTGTGAAGGCATACTGCGTCAAGAACACGCTCTAACATATAGTCACAACCCCCTATCACCCGCAAGCCAACAGACGCGTGTAATGGTTAAACGGCTCCCTGGTTCAACTGATTGCCAAACTCTCGCAAGAGCATCCTAACACTGTGTGGACTGAACATCTTCCCATGGCCCTACTGATCCTGCAAGCAAGAATCAACAGGGGCACTGGGTTTAGCCCCAAAACCCTGGCCTTTGGAACACCTGACAGTCTGACAGGGGTTGAACAGGAGAAACTACAGTCCAAGGTTCCTGACAAGCCCCCCTAGTGCCAACTCCCTCCCTAGACCAATGGCGTGCCAAAGCCCAAGAAATCAAACACAGGCGGATTGCAGGGGGGACAAAACACCTCAAAGCTAGATACGTCATAGGTGACCCCGTCTATACCTTCAATTTCAATTCTGCCAAATTAGAACCCAAACACCTAGGGCCCTTCAAGGTAGCTGCCGTCTGTGACAACCACACCTACCAACTTGAGGATGCCCAGGGAAACACCAAGAAACTTCATCACAATTGCTTGTGCCCCTGCCGTGCCATCCTCACACAAAGGTTGTTTGTGCGGACCTTCCCAGACCTTCCGCAGATTCCAGTCCTGGTGTCTGACAATGAGCAGAGGGCAAGGGGGGTGTTGCAACCGAGATTTGAACCTCGCCTGCTAACTTATCTAACGTTATGAATGAATCTGATGGCAATGTCAAATGGCGGGCACTTCATCCTAATTAGGAGTGTTGCCAATTCAACCTGCTGATCCCCGCACAAGTTATTCCTTGGCTCCAAACCCTAAATTGAACTCCCCACTATGCCACCCCCTTGTGGCCTTGTGGCTTCCCCATTTAGTATATTAATCACAATATCCTATAATAAACAATACCTTATTATTATTATTCTGTCCTTTCCTATTAGACTGTTGTCTTCCCCAATTCTAATACTGAACTCTCATTGGTTCAGTTGCAACAAAAACATATAGCTAGACTCAAAATAATCCAAAGATTCCAAATCTGCAATAATAATGTGAGATCAGCTAGTACCAACTATTGTGTACAAATCTCCATTTTCAAAACACCCCAAAACTGTGATATTTCTATGTAAAATTTTGACCCCATATTAAATAATATACTAAAAATAAAGTAAAAATCAAATATTTGGAAGTAAAAAATCAATGGAAGAGTAAATTAATCAGGCTTCTACTCCAAGATCCTTGGAAATGCCTTTAAGGTAGGTAAGGCAGCCTTCTCTGGTGTAATAGGTCAAACCCTCCTAATTAACACTTGCAAATTTGACCTGCTAGTCTACATGCTTAGATAAAACAGCTTGCTTTTGATGGCCTGGGGGTAAAGCTGGTGCCCACAGCCATTCTGAATCTTCAGCTTGTTGATAATCACAAGGAATCTTGTCTTCTTTAGCTTAACCATGCAGGAAAATTGGTTGTGCCAACCTTCAAGTGATGAGGTGGTCTTAGTTACCCTGTCCTTAACCTGATTATAGCAGTTCCAGTTAATGGAATCACTACCCTTGTATATATAAAATCATTAATAAAACATTTTAAAGTTGAAACCCAAATATTACAGATTTTTCTATGATAAGGAGCAAATCCAATATATTAAAATGGTTTTTAATGGCTGTGTTACAGGGAGATAGTATATTAAAGTGGCGTTACTTTTAGTTGATTTATTATTTATGGTCATAAATTGATGTCATACTTTATTCCCAGTTAATAAGAGAAAGGCTTGGATTTATCACATCATGTATAATTTTTTATATGATTCCAGATGTCGTCTTTCTAGATGCACTATTTATAGGTGGTGTATTTTTGTCAGGGTAGATTCCCTAATGCCAGGAATTATTTGCCCAAGTAGGAAAGTTTGGAAAGCTGGAAAACTGTTAACAAAATTAATTTATTTGACAGATTTAAATCAAACAGTTGATAAAAATGGGCTACAGCCACTCCAGTTTTCCAGTTTTATTTATTTCCCCCTTGCAAGCTGACACTGATTAATTGACATAATATAAGAGTCATCCAATGTGATCTTATTTATCAGCACGGTTGTTAGAAGAGAGTCACTCAAGGGTTCTTTGAAAATTGGACTAGATGCTCACTTGGCAATGTAGAAGGAATAGGAGCCAAGGATCCAGGTGGTATTGCTTAGTCTAGTTTTAATATATATTGAATAATTTTCACTGTTTTAACTCTTAAGAGTTGAGTCCTCCCAAAATTTTACTCAATAAAAATCAAATATCCCTTGGTCTAACTTTATTTAAAATGCATCCTGTAGTTGACCTGCTGCCCTACATTCCCTACAGTTTAATTCTTAGCTGAATATTTATGGGAAGATGGCCCCTGCTGTTGGCACTTTTTTGTTGCCTCTGCCCAATGTTACTCTGATGCCCGCAAATTTAGGAGTTTTCCACTGTATCAAAAGCAGAGACACTTGTAACATCTCAATGTTCTGAATTCTATGCTGAAGACTCTTTGATTCTCTCACAGGCTGTTTATCTTGGGCTCTTTTGGTCAGGGTTAATTATTTTGCTTAACCCTAGTGTATCATTTGGATTTTTTTACTAAACTGTGAGATTAGACTGATTGACCACAAATGATCAGGATAATCATCATTTGCAGATCTTTATCAGTCACATGCCGTATTATCACTAGGTTATCATTATATTAAGATTAGTTATTATACACTTTATATCCATTAGTTTATTATAATGATATGACAGTTATACGCTGTGTAATGGTGAGTCTATTAAACCAGCTGCAACAATTATACATTGTATAAATGTTAGCCAATATGGTGGTTATCATTGATTACACGGTCTGTAATCACTAAATCATCAATCAAATATTGCTCATTACATCCTACTGGACGTTGTATCAACTCAGTTCCACCCAGCCTGATGGGCGTATATGAGTATATCAAACAAGTGATGTACATATGACTAAAATATACCGAGTCTGGATCAGCATCACACGGCATATAATTGGTTCCTTGTTGGATTGAGTCTTCTATAGTATGGCGTATAATCCCCAATTTGACCTGTTGCATTAATAAGCAGAAATCTTTCCAGCCAGAATAGAATCACTGATTAAGCCCTAGAAATGGAAAAACATGATACTGAATTCTACCTTCTAATGTAGGAGGACAGAACAGGGACCATTTCTAAGTGTCAACCAAATATGGTGTGGTTTCCTAGTGCAATAATACGTGCATAAGGATATAGCCAATTAATAACTGCCAGTGGCTAGCTCAAGGAGAGTGCAGGCTGTAGCTGAAGTGCCATGCACGCCTGCAAAGACCAGTAGCAACACATGTGCCAAGGACAGCTAATCAGGATAGGTGCAACTAGCAAAGATGGATCTATTGCAAGGTTAGCCACTGAGAACTGCCTGAAAGGACAAGAACAAGAGTTGTTGCAGTATATATTGATACAGACACATGAAAGGATGAAAAAAGTTCTTAGTTACACCTGGATAGATTGCAGCCACTGGCTAGATTGTACTCCAGTTCCAATAAACATTATTATCTTCAAAGTTCTATTATATTGTAGTCTGTAGTGCTCATTTATAGGATTAGGTAGAGTACATTGGCAAGGCTAACATCTATCTGTAGCTTTTAACATACCAGCAATAACCCAAGTTGATGAACAAAAACAGTATTTGAAGCTTTTGTTGGTGGTTAATCAACTCTATGAGGATTTGGGTAGTAATTCCTATCACATGGAGATATAAGAGACCCTCTTTACAGAGAAAAATACAGTTGGTGCATCAAACAATAGTATATTACTCTCTATAACAGAAGATAGCTCTTCAAGCTTTAGGGTAGGGGTTGGGCAAGGACCAGGAAAGCACAAGGTAGCTGGCCCCTGAGACAGGATACTAGGCAGTAATAAGGAGAGCCAGATGTTGACTACGGACTGCAAATAGGGGATTCCAATCATCTGAGCTAGAAGATACTATTAAACTCTCAAGTGAATAATAAGGCAGATTGCTTTATTGTGGAAATAAATGTTAATCAAACAACTAACTTGGAATTTGGATGGGAGTTCTTATACTAGGGGGGTGGAATTGGGAGTACAGACTTAATAAGTTTAAAACCCTGGTGTAATGATTTACATGAAGTGGCAGGAATCATGATGCAGACTATTTTTAGATGCATTATAGTACTGATTTCCTTGCAGGTTTTACTTGCATCTGCATTTCTGTGGTGCATAAGAGCAATTAATTGACAATTAATTGAGTAGCAGTGACCTAGATCATCTAAATTTGGAAGTTGGAATAGTCCTTCACCTATTGGATAACTGCTGTCAGGAAATTGATTCCTGACAGAGACTGCCTCTTACTATCTAACCATTTCTGTCACATTACTCTACTCTTCTACATCTGATTTTTTGGAAGAAGTTTATCACCAAATAGTGTTCCTTTTTACCTGTTTTTTCAAGATATTCACATTTACCATGTTCATCTGTATAAGCTCCTTCTTGAGTTTTCAGTTTGAGCTATTCTTATATTGGGTTTCCCTCTTTGGTGACAGTGGTTGAGACTGGTTCATCTGCTTCCTATTTCAGCCACGTCATATTTTTTTGGTGTCTGTATTATTATCCTGCTCCAACCACCAACAAAATTTTGTGTGAAGTTGTGTTGGCCTTGTATCCTTTTCTGGCTCCACCCTCATTAATAAGTTCCAAGTTTATCATATAATGAAAAAGGTTTTGGTGGATGTGAGCACATGGTTGTTGTCTGCAGTGGAGTACAACCCCAAAAGTTTTAACTGAAAGTGCATCTTTTTAACCTCTATTAAATACTGTGTATGTATCTCTTGAGGAGCTCAAAGTCTATTGTAAGATGTACGCCTTCCATCAGGGTACTAGTCTGCTGTTGATATTCCTTCCTCAATTTCTTGCTTAATGTTGCACAATTAATGTTCCCAAAGTCAATAAGCTCTCAGTGTTGTGGTTAGCAGTTGACCAAACTGCCCGGGACTTGGCAGTTTGGGATTCCCTGTTAACCACAACTGAGGCCCTGGTAAGCCAAATTCCTTCTCTGGTATCAAATTTGTCTGCTTCTAACCAAGGTATGTTGGCAATTGAAGCCAAATCTGCTGTGCGCTCTTGGTTTTCTGGTCCTTGCTCTGTGGTGGTTCCTTCCAACCAAAGCCAAGATTGTTCTCCCCCTAGCTCGTCTCAGCTACACTTGGTGGTGGTGAACAACCCTGTTGATGTAAAGGGGGGCCCCGTAGTGTCCAGTCCTGATAGTTCCTTGTCAATGCTTCAGCAAGTTGTACCTGCAAAATCTTCCGTTATTACGTCTGAAGAGTTGCCTCTGGTCCCTATTGATTGCAATTGTTCTGTCCTCCCTGAAGCCATCCAAGAAATGATTGTGCAATATTTTCAGGAGTATTCTTCCTCCTTAGCTGCAGCCTGTGCTACCAAAGATAAGCAAGATCCTGCTAAGGTTGCTACATTTGCAGCAAATAAATCTACTTCTGGTTACTTCTTGTTTTATGGTAGCACATATCAGGCAAACTATCTTCCAACCTGAAATTCTGTTGGATACTGATGCTTCTGAAAATTTCATGAGTATAGAGATTTCAGACCTGTTGCAGCTGAAGTATCATCCTGGAATGGTGGTCAGAGGTGGAAATTTACAAAAAAATTCTCAATCAAACTGAATAAACCTGTAACTTTTGTGGTCGTGTGTCAATCCTTTACCGCAAGATTCTCCATATGCACTACCCTCATGTACCCTAATATTTTAGGGGTGAGCTGTTGGAGGAACCATAATTTATCAACTCTCTTGACAGAAAACAAGTTAAAGGTAAATCATTCTTTGGGTGTTACAATTCATATTCCTCTGCTAGGTATGTCAGAGTTAGAGCAGTCTTCTCAGTCAATACAGTCAATCCCAGTTCTGACGCCCATGAGCTCAGATTTTTATCATGGCTTTAACTTTAATCCATGGCTTTTTACGCCACTAGAGGCAAAGTCCTCCCCAAGCACACTCAATTTGATTTTGAATTCAAGTTTACTGTTGATATTATCTGTTTTGCGTCTCCTATCTACCCTTTGACTTTAAAGGAGGACACATGCTTGGAAGAGTGGACTTGAGACATATTTGCAAAAGTATATATCTTTAAGAAGGCTTTGTTGATTTATTCCCCTTTGTGTTTGTCCAAAAGTCTGATGGGTTGCTAAGACCTTGTGTGGACTGTGGAAACTTGAACAACATCAGAATCCTGGATCCCTATTCTTTGCCTCTTAAAGCACAAATGTCTTGTTGTGTTGAGAAAGCAATGGTGTTCTCAAACTTGATCTTTTGAATTTGTTCAATCAGATTAGTATTGCAGAGGAATTGGAGTAGTTGACAGCGTGAAGAGCTAAGAAAAGCATATTTCAGTTCTGTGCTATGCTCTTTGGGTTGAAAAATGCCCCTGCATGCTTCCAGCAGTTGATAGATTTGGTCTTGGGAGATCTCCTGGGTGTATGCTATTGCTTATATGGACAACATCTTGGTGTTTTCTCCAGATGAGGAGTCTCATAAAGTCCATCTTTTAGCAGTGGTGGAATTTATCCTCTAGGCTAATTTGATCATCAAGAAAAGTAAGTGTGAATTCTTTAAAAATAAAGTTACCTTTCTGGATAATATTATCTTTGAGGATGGTCTCAATATTGCCCCTGATAAGTAAAAAGCAGTTCACAAGCATGCTACTTCAGTGACAGTATCCCAACTTCATAGCTTCCTTGGTACCTGCACTTTCTTGAAAAAGTTCACGCCTCATTTATCAGAGGTGGTGGCTCCTTTGTATTCTGCTAATGGAAAAACAACTCTAGTTTGGACTCCTGAGTGTGCAGATGCATTCTTAGCAGTCAGGGCTCTTCTGTTGTCTTCCCTGGTTCTGCAACATGTGGATCCAGAGCTCTTATTTGTGGTATCTACAGACGCTTCATAATACGCTGTGGCTGGGGTGTTGTTACAAACTGCCAGTGATGGTGTGGAAAGACTGGTGTGATAATTCTCTTATAAAATGGAGGCTCAGGAACGTAATTACATGATCTACGTCAAGGAATTGAGCAGTTGTAGAATCTTTGAAGCATTGGCACCACCAATTACTGTTAGTGTACCATCCCTTCATTGTAAGAACCAATTATAAGGCTCTCCTGTTTTATTGTCAACCCTGGGTTTTTTCAGGTTGTCAATCCAGATGGAATGGTGATTTGACAGAATACAAGTTTTACTATAAGTCATCAAAGGAGTATATAATCAATTGGCTGATGCATTGAGCAGGAACTCTTCTTATCTCTTTGATGCTGGTATAAACGCCAAGTTTAACATACAACACTGATCCCAGATGTGGCTGTGGTTCCCTTTTTGTTGACTCCACCTGCTACACTTGCCACCATGTCCTTGAATGAGGGTGCAGACTTAAACTTGTATTCTAAAGTTAAGTTTTTGAAGCCCCTGTCCAAGGATTACAATAGACTACTGGAACTAGCATGTGTCCACCCAATAGTCAGCTTCAGGGCTACCACAAGATAGGTTAAGTTCTATACTATCAAGGTTGCTTGTGGGTTGCTGAAGGCACTATTTGGGATAAGATAATGGAGGCCCATCATACCTGTCCAACGGCAGGCCACCCAGGGAAAAACAAAACAGTTGAGTAAATTTTTCAACAGTTCTCTTGAAAGGGTTTGATGATGCAGGTAGCAGCCTAAGTTTGAGATTTCTTGGTGTGTGTTTGGTCCAAGGTAAGAAAGAATAAGACTACTGGTTTATTGGTCCCACTGCAGCCAGCTGCAGGACTGTGGACGTTTGTGTTGGTGGATTTTATTGGGGAACTTCTGGATTCTAATGGGTTTAATGCAATCATAGTGGTGGTAGATTGGTTTACAAAAACTGCACAATTTTTTTCCTTGATCAACCACAGTTACATTGGTGGAAACAGCAAGATTGTTTGTAAACAGAATCTTCTCCCTACATGGCATCTCAATGGAGATATTGAGTGATTGTGGGCCCCAATTTATTTGAGTTCTGGAAAGCCTTTACTGGGATTCTTGTTATCAAACTGTGCTGCTCTATTGTGTTTAACCCCCAGTCCAATGGACAGACAAAGAAGGTAAACAAAATTTTAGAGGTCTACCTACATTGCTACACAAATGTACAACATGATTACTGGTGCTCAAACCTACCCATGGCACAGTTCACATATAATAACGCTCCACACACATTGACACAGGTTTTGCCATTCTATATCAATATGGACAACAATCCTTCTAACATGGGTCCTCAGCTGGTTAGTAAAGTATAAGTTGCAACTGATCAAGCTGATGCATTGAAGCAGGTTCATCAGGAGCTTCAAGTTACCCTTTCTGCTGCCGTGAAAATTTACAAGGAATACACAGATTGCAAGCTCCAGGAGGGTCCAACTTACAGGCCAGGTGATCTAGTCATGGTTGAAGCCCATAATATGAAGTTGAAGATCCCATGTTGCAAGTTAGGTTCTAAGCAAGTTGGTCCCTTTAAAGTGATATGTTGAATTGATCCCTTCATGTATCTGTTAGATTTACTACTATCCTTTAAGATTTTCTATACCTTCCATGAATATTTACTCACCCCCTTTAAGGGTGCTGATGTGCCCTCTTCTCAACCCATTCTTGTGTAAGGTGATCCTGAGTAGAGTTAAATTGTATTTTGGCTTCCTGGAAGAATTGCTGCCAACTGGAGTATCTGGTGTCTTAAAAAGGCTATCCTGATCCCAAAAATATGTAGGTTTTGCACTATAATTGTTCCAATTCCCAGGAGCTCATTAAATAGTTCTATAGTTGCAATCCAACAGCCATTGGTCATCCTGAGTCTACTCTGGCAGCAATGAAATTTCTTCCTGCCTACAAGAACTTCTCCTTGTCCCATCTTCCCAGCAGCAATATTGTACCCCAGGCTAAAGCAGAGGATAATGTCACAGTAGATTCCATAATGCCGTGAATTATTTGCCTAAGTAGGAAAGCTTGGAAAGCTGGAAACTTTTTAACAAAAATTAACTGATTTTATGGATTTTAATCAAACAGTTGATCAAAAATGGGTTACAGCCACTCCAGTTTTCCAGTTTTATTTATTTCCCCCTTGCAAGCTGACGCTGATAAATTGACATAATATAAGAGTCATCCAATATGATCTTATTTATCAGCACAGTTGTTAGAAGAGAGTCACACAAGGGTTCTTTGAAAATTGGACTAGATACTCAATTGAAAATTCATAAGGAATAGGAGCCAAGGATCCAGGTGGTATTGCTTAGTCTAGTTTTAATATATATTGAATAATTTTCACTGTTTTAACTCTTAAGAGTTGAGTCCTCCCAAAATTTTACTCAATAAAAATCAAATATCCCTTGGTCTAACTTTATTTAAAATGCATCCTGTAGTTGACCTGCTGCCCTACATTCCCTACAGTTTAATTCTTAGCTGAATATTTATGGGAAGATGGCCCCTACTGTTGGCACTTTTTTGTTGCCTCTGCCCAATGTTACTCTGATGCCCACAAATTTTGGAGTTTTTCCACTGTATCAAAAGCAGAGACACTTGTAACATCTCAATGTTCTGAATTCTATGCTGAAGACTCTTTGATTCTTTCACAGGCTATTTAACTTGGGCTCCTTTGTTTAGGGTTAATTATTTTTTGCTTAACCCTAGTGTATCATTTGGAAATTTTATAAAACAGTATTTGAAGCTTTGCTGGTGGTTAATCATCAACTCTATGTGGATTTATGTGGTGATTCCCAACCATATGGAGACTGCTATTTATTATCTTATCATTTCTGTCACAATTTAGGGGTATTTATTAAGTGTTTTTATACTTAAAAAATCTTATTTGGGTAACAATATAATTTTTTTAATTATGATAGTTTTTTCCAGATGCTGTTTTTCTAGATGCCATATTAGAAACCAATATAAAAATAACTAATTAATAAGTTTATTTATTTTTCTTAATTTTGCTGATGTAAATCCTGACTCTAAATCAATCTTTTTCTAGATGCCATCTTTCTAGATGGTGTTTTCTAGATGGTGTATCACACCTAAAGTTTGTTGCCTCTTGTAATTAGCCCAGGTCCAGTTCATCACCTGTTCAACCCCTCAGCTTTTTTAAAATAAAATTTCTTCAGATCTGCTTCCTACAAAATCCAACTCTACCAAAAATTAACTTATTCAGCTACTGTTCTTCACCTAATATATAATGTTACTGGTTGAAAAAGAAAATGATCAATATCTAAAAAATGCTATAACTTCACAGCCCCTGCACAAGATTCCACTGCAGAGAGCAAGAAGTAGAGAAGAAAAGATAATTTTATTTAATATCATATGGTAGGCTTATGAGTTAATTTTAAACCAGGTAAGCAAGCAGTTGCTTTCAGATGCACAGTATGTTTTATAGGAGATATTTTAAAACCAAAGAAAATCAAGGAGGATGGTAGTTATACAATAGCCATATTAGATTTCCAGACTTGCCAATCTTATCACTCTACATGTCTTAAGAGTTTCTCTGTGGTTCAGGAACATCTGGAAGAGTGTCAGGGAACCATCCTTGGGCAGCTGGCCTGTCATTTTCCAGGATCAGACAGGCCATGTGGTTAGTGGACATAGCCCATCATACAATTGGTGCTAACTTAAATAGATATGACATAGATTTTCTCACTAAAGACCACAGTCCAAAAGCTGGGATGATAGTGTCAATCACATCAGTAAGAGTGATGTACACTATTCCAAAATTATTGTTGGTATGGTCTTAGAAGAGTTTGGGTAAAGACATGGGCATTATTTTGGGAGTGAGAGGCGGCTTCATTTCCAGGTGGTAGGTAACTAGGAATTTGTACTTATTTTAAACAGTTGGCGCTATGTAATAAACCAAGGGCCCTTTATGTTATAACCGTGCAACTCTTTAGTTTGGGTCAAGAAACCTCACACTATTATAAGTCTAGAGGTGTAATATCTATATTCAGGCTTTAAAGGGTACTCTGTGAAGTGAATGAGATCAAAAGGGGCACCTGGAGAACAATAAGTTGCAGGTCGTGAGGCAGGTGGGCCAGAAGGATTAGAGTTGAATTGTTTGATAAATAAAATAAAATATAAAAAACTTGGGAGAACCAATATCTCATTACCTTTATTTAATAATGGTAATAAAGTATAGCACAGGGCGCAGGTTTATATAGCACCCTGCTGCTAGAATTTTCATCTAATAGATAGTAATTATTATAAGATTGGGAAAGATAATTCAGGTGTGCAGAACGCCCAGGTTATGGGATAGAAAAGTAGTACTGCACAGTAAGTATGTTTATAAGGTAGGTCTTCAGAAAAGATAGCAAACCCCTTGTGTTCAGAGCAATAATCTTGGGAGTGTCCTTTAGGTCCGCATTTTCTTCAGGGGAATCTATATTGGCCACCAAGATAGACCTTAGGCTCATTAAGCTAATAGTGGAAATTCCTTTGCCTTCATTGGAATCTTGTTTTGTTCTTCACTGGGCGCTGTAATCACCAATTCCTCACAAGTGTTTATCCTTTTAGTTATTCACATTCTGAGCTTGAGGATTTAATTCCAAAAAAGACTGTCCCCTGTGTGACAATCCACATGGGAGCATTATTTCATGTGAGGGCTGATTTGGCCACAATAATGATTAAATGTCTAGAAACAGGTAAATGTTGGTTATTTGGTTGATGTATGTAGGTGGTAGCCAAGTGAGGTAAAAGATACAAGCCAAGGAGAAAGAGCAAGGAGTCCATGGGCTCTTCAATGACTGATGATAGGGGCCTGAATAACTGGAAATTAATGCGTTGGAGGAGCTCTGGGATCTTGGGACCAGCTGCAAGGGAGGTACAGTTGAACAAATTTACCAAAAATGGAGGGGTAAAGTTTCTCCCCATGATTGCCAAGTAGCTTTGTAGAGGTCTAGAAGTTACTAGACAAGATTTTATATGCCCAGAACCATCATTAAGGTGGCTTTTCAGATAAACAACTGCTGAACTTGATGATTAAGAGGTTTCTGGGAAGTGAAGTTGGTTACTTTGCGCTTGAAAGCTCCAACCAACCACTTGAGTGATTAAAACAGTGTCAAGAAATGAGAAGTGTATGTTATTGATGGCCTAAATTGTAGGTCACTGATGGGGGTCAAGTCTAAGTTGATTCACTTGTGGAGACTTATTACCTGAGTATGAGGTGTTGACTGATGGAGACTAGCAGAAAGGGGGCAAGCAATTGTGAAGATAAGCAGCAAAAAGGAGCAGAAAAAGTAGGTAAAGGCTAGGAGAAGAGGTTGGAAACAGAAAAAATAAGAAAAGAAAAGAAAAAGGAATAAGAAACAAGGAAAAAGATTTAAAGATATAAAAGGATTAAAAGAATTAAGAAAAATAGTAAATAAAAGTTAATAAAAGAAATATATAAATAAAATAATAATAAATAAGAAGTAAAAAGAAATAAAGAAAAATTATAAAGAATTCATTAAAGTACAAAGAAATGAAAACAGGTGGAACACACTGGGAAACTCTAGGGACAAATGCTGGGATTTTGCTGAGGGGGGAAACACGGGAAAAGACAGAAACATTGAGAAAATTCTGGTACAGAAAATCATTAAGTAAAACATAGGTGGAAACATTCAAATTGACCCAGCAACAGGTGACAGGAATTACAGGGAAATTGTTTGAAACACGGAGCCATAGTTTTTTCAGAGCAAGAGGACAACAGGTTCAAAATAGGATCAGAAGAGGTCCATACAGGGAAAAGTTTTGCAAAACAAGTCAATATGGGCACCTGATTGGCTGAAAATCAAACCTTTTTTAATCAATGTTTTCATTGTTTAAAATGAAGGGAAAAGGCCTAAAAATTTGAAGATTGATAGGGAAAAATCTTCTTTGATTGGCTAAGGTAAGTATGTAAGTTTAATTTATTATAGAGCATGAAAAACTGGATAGTTTAAGCATTGAAAATAAAGAAGCCATAAAGGAAAAATGTAGGATACAAGGAGATATTTAAGGGAAAACATCCTAAAACAAAGGATATATAGTGGATTTCAAAAGCCAGGAAAAGGAGCCCAAGACATAAAAGCAGGAGTCCAGGGTCACCAGGGAGTAGCACAGGGCCAAGAGAAAGGAAGTACAAGGATAAAAGGACAAGAAGCAAGATGCAAGGCTCAGCACATGGACTCTAAGATGTGGAGCAGGACCACAAGATCAAGGACAAGGATCCCAAAACCAAGATCAAGGAGTCCAAGACCAAGTGCAAGGAGTCCACAAGGAAAAACAAGGACTTCAGGATTGGCAAAAAAATTGTACCCTTCCCAAAACAAGCTATCTGCCAGAATGTTTATAAGGGGAACTTCTTTCTGAACTCAATAAACACCACTTTTTACCCCCGTTTATTATCCCTGGCTATGAATAGTTCTCAATAAGTAAATCACAACATTTTCTATCTTAGCTCAGGGGAAAAAGATGCCTAATTCCAGGGCTGCTTAAGATTTTCAACCAGCAAGACATCTAGCAAGGAGTGGGAAAGATTGACTAGAAACCTAGAGATGGCCACAAGAGTCAAGAATTTCATGGGATATTAGTTCAAGAGACTCTTCAAGGATTGGTATCAACCCCAGGATGTTCTAGCTCCAGCAGAATTCAAGGTATCTGGAGGAGATGCTTGCATGGTCATAGGAAAAGTACTCAAGGAATTTGCTTTCATGCAAACCAGGTACAAGATTCAACCCAATCAGTTGCCCCATCTGGAGAATGACAACCCCTTCTAGTTGGCACCTGGCTTCAACCCGGGCACGTTATGGTGACTAATGAGCTCAAACACCACACCCTGATTTTTAGGGCTGGTAGCCTATGAGCACTTGTGATCAGGGTTCAAAACCTTCTCCATACCTTGAGTTTTGGAAAGGGAAAAATGTCATCCCTGAAAAAAAGGGTGTTTTTTCAGAGCAGTGACTTGGTTAAGATAAAACTGTTTGGCATGTTATAAGTTGTGGTATCAATGCTATTCTAATATGTTTTAAAAATTGCAATACTTGCAAAGACTTATTTGAGTTTGCTTTTCAATGCAGCAGTTGCCCCTTTTTTAAATGGGTTAACTTCAATTGCACACATTATGGATTTTGGACGCTGGTTATTCTGATCCTGATACAATCTCAAACCCAATCAGTTCCCTTGTCTATCTAGTAAACTATCTCATCTCCCAACCTACTATATACATAAAGTTCTTGCTCTAAATAAAGACAAGCTTATCCAATTTTTTTATAATATTCAACCTTATTTTTTTCACTAAACGGAAGCTCTCTTTAATCTTTCCAGTAAATCAAAGTACCTACTTAATTTTGTAATGAAGTCTAACCCAAGGATAGCTTTGGACTTTAAACATTTTGTAATAAAGATTTTCTCTGTGTCCTCTTGGATGTTATCCCCAAGAGATTAACACAACATCTCACCTGGTAAGCAGCTGATCAATCCTGAATACCTAGACATTATTGTATTTAATTAGAAATTTACACACTAAATATATTTTCACATTGATAACCAAAAAATGATTCAAACTTGAATCAGGCGCCACTGCAAACCCATAATTTCTTCAAAGCAACCCCAGAACCCTACACCTGAATTGTGCACTTGGAGGTACTTTATAAATCAATCAGGTGGTACAATGGCTTTTCACCCTATTTTTCAAAACAGCAGCTTTAAACTACTATTTGGGGGTTTACTTTTGATTAATCTTAGCTAATCTTCTTTAAACAGTCAATACTGTTAAAACTCTATAGTTAAATTCTCATTAATTATATTCCTAAGTATACATTAATTAACCTTCCTTGTCAGGAAGCCAGACATAGGGAGAGGTATTAGGTTGCTCAGGGAGGGGCACCACTGGGCCAGTGGGTAATGCCCACCATAGGATAGTTGCTAACTTGATAATATATGAAACATATTGCCCAAGTAAAGACCAGGGCCCGGAGTTGGGTACCATAGAGTCCACCAATCCTGTCAACCTAATGTAGAGTACTCCAAACAGTTGAGTGGACGTGGTCTTGTTGGCAGTGAGGGAATTCATTGGGCGGTTGGGTTGCGGGGTTAAGGGCAGAGTCATAGGGACAAAGTATGCCAGTAGATAATTGTACTTGTCTTTGAACAATCTTGGTGGCACCTTCTATCACTTTACTTTGTGTTCTATGTATTTGGTCTCTCTAGACCTTGCCAAGGGATTGACAATGAGGATGGTCTCCAAGTCTTACTCTGAGTAGGAAGGGTTGGGCAGGTGTTTGCTAAAATGCACAGGTTCAAAGGGGCTCTTGGGGGACAGTATAATGCCTGGGGGGTTGGCAGGTTGGTCTCCAGAGGGGGCAGTTGCCTGATGGTCTACTTGGCAGGAGTTGAGATAAAAGATTAATAAAACTAGATAAGGTAAGATTTGTTCAAACCAAAGGCTCATAAAACTTTATTATTGAAAATGACAATAGGTTCATCCCAATACCACTGGGGTTCTTGTACCAGGTGATTTTGCTTCTTCACTTTTTTTGGACTTCTGGCCTGTGGACAACTTGATGGCAGGACATGGATCTTAGCTTTTGGTTTCAAGGGCAGTGGATCATGGTTGAGCTTGCCCTGGTGAACAGAAGTGCTGATGCTTTTTTCTGCTGCTGCTGTTCACCATATCACCAGATCAGGCCAATTACATTACCCATTCTGGACTGGAGACTGGCAGCAGCTGGTGATCATTGGCGGGGCTAGCAGTAGGCCTTATTTTAACCTCCTTTAAGTAAGCTACAACTTCTGCATAGCTCTGGGTCTTTGATGGCACAAGGTTAATAGCAATTTGGTGATCATTTGGGAAATAATTCTTAAGAATCTGGAAGGTCTCATAGTAATTCAACAACTCAGGCTTGCAACTCAATGATTTGGTGGGTCCCTGTTCATCCTGGGTGATGCAATTTGCCTTTGGAGGGTTGGGGTTCAATTATGAGGTTTCCAATGTTGATATTGAACTTTCAGTCTTGATACTTGACAGGCTGGTGGGTTTCTGTTCCTCCTTTTTGGGGAAAGGCATCTTGGTGGTCCAGAGTTTGGCCCAAATATCAGTCTGGCAGACTCCTGTCTACCCTGGTTGATGCAAGGCATTTTCTGAGGGCTGGGGTTTGATTCCCAGGTTTTCAGTTCAAGTATTGAAATTTCATTCATGACATTCATAGTAAATAAACCAATTTCCAAGACACCAAGGCTTTACTTGACACACTCAAGTACATTTCAGCCCTATGATTAAATCCTCATTAATCATACTACTGGATATTAATTAACCTTCCTGGTTAACAAATTGTATTTAAGAGACCTGGTCTCATAATCTGAAAGGGTCAGATTATTCATTTAGTCCCTTAAATTTACAGCCAAATTGATTAATGGGTAGTCCATTACTACACTGGGAAATCTCTTCAAAACCAATCATCTTGTTTTTTAATTTGGACCTATGAAATTTATTACAATCCAACTACTTTGTGTAACCACAGCCAAACATGACTGTAGTATAGACACAACTATTTTAACCATTCCTCAACCAGGAGTTTTCTGAGTGAGAAAACTAAAAAATTTCCTCTTCTAATTCTCTTGACCACATCCAAAATTCCTATCACTAGGGAAGTTCTATTTTATAAAAGTAAGAATAGATGTTAAGAACGTCTTTATTAACACAGAATAAAGATCCCTTTAGAAACCTTCTGTGGTCTAACTTTTTACAGGTCTTAACCTTGCCCTTATTATTAGTCTTATGTATGCTCTTCCTATGTTATAATATGCTTTTCCTTGAAAACCTTCTAATTGCCACCGTTCTTGAGTCTTTTTGGTTTTTTTCTCTTGACAAGGACTTCTGAACACTCCAGAAGACATCTTTTTATTCCAAACTAACCAGACCTGCAATTATTAATATGCAGATTAAGTGCCCAAAAATTTCCTACTTATAACTGTAAGATTTCAAAAAGCCCCTTCAACTTTCCAGTCATTCTCTTAGTTATAGTATCTTTTTATATATGTTTCCATCTTTGGAATTGCTTTCTAAAAAGATTAAACTACTGGGTTCACTTTATTCTAAAATAGGCTTACACACTTACTTTCTTAAAAGCTTAAAGTATTGATTCACTATTTTCTCAATCATATTGTAAGCTACCTTTTTTCAGCCAATTATATTTATCATTATTCATGCCCTCAACTCACCTAATGACTGGAGCACTTAAAATTTACATTTCTGAAGCTCCACTGCAATCCAACCTAGAAATCCATTTCCACCTCTCAAAATGCTCAAAGTATTAGCGCTTTTTTCACCAAAGCATTAACCTGTCCCCTGTTCCAGCTCTAGTTTTCCCTGAATTCAACCTCAACTGTTTTAAATAGTAGATAAATATTTAAAATTTTCTTCACAGGCTTCTTCAACTTTTCCCTAAAATATTTTCTCTCATAGTAAAATCAAAGAAAAATGTTCACCTGTCAAAACAACGGTTTCAACCCCCCAGAAAGGTTCTGAATAAACAGGTTTATAACCCACAATCTAATTTCCCAGTGATCTGTAGCCAAATATGGAAGTCAACTCAAGTGTCCAGAAACAGAAACATGAGAAAATGGTGATCCCATACTGTGAATGCCTCAATTTAGTGCTTGACTCATTAACAGGATCAAGCCACCCCCTAACTATCCAGCCAAGTGATTACCATAATTATGTTCTTGATTTCCAAAATTCATTCACACTATATAAATAATACCTCTAAATAAAGATATCCATCTAGCTTCTAACCCTTTTCCCTGTGTAATTCTGCTAAAATAGACAGTTAAACACACCAAAATAGCTTTTTATCCTGCTCTAATAACAAATTGTCTTCTCTATCATAGGCTCTTACTAAGGAAAACTCTTAGCTGTAATTTCTTCAACATTCATATTTGATTATTCTCCTTCAAAAAAACAAGGCAAAATAGTCCCCGTTTTTCTAACTCTGTAAACCAATTTTAAGAAACGTTGAAACATACCCCAAATCACTTTGCTCTGTTTTGTCTCTTACCAAACCACTTCAGAGAAATTTGAAACATTTCCTCTGAACTGTTAAAAGCTTCTCTTCTCATTATAGAATTCCACATAGCTATTAAACCACTTCTGAAGGCTTTACAGATGGCCTTCTTTCTAGCTTCCCTCTGATAGTCCCCATCATTTAACATCTCAGACTCAGGGGAAAAGTCTGCACAAGTGAATCAACCTAGACTTGACCCCCATTAGTGATATACACTTAGGTCAGCAGAATCAATTATACCTCATGTGCTACGGCTTTTTTTACTTATCCAGATGACTAGCTTAAATTTTCAGGAAGAAATTACATTACTTTACCTTCCAGAAGCCTTCAAATATTTAAGTTATGCTTCTGTCTCTCTGGACAGCTACCCTAATGATGGTTCTGGACTATCCATGATTTTCCAGCAACTTTAAGACTTAATTAAAGTTACTCTAAAGTAATAAAAAGAAGAAACATAACCTTTATCCTAGGTAAAACCACCCAACTGTATTTGCATCCCAGTTGGCATACAAATTTTAGCACTACCTCAGCACATTCATCCCAGGGAAGACTCCTAGATGTATTATCATCCAAGATATCCTCAGGATGGCTATAACTCCTGGATAACCATCCTAGGGTATAAAATTTCTCATTATCTCTAAAGCACCAGAAAGGGACCACCTTATTAACAACCCAAGGCAAAAGTCAAACCCTAACCACCTTGGTTGGGTGAAACCCCAGCCACCACACTGGGCAATAAAAACCAACTATTTTTCTTTCTCACAAAACCATTCTCAAACTAGACAACATCAGCTCACGCCTGCAAAATAGCTTTACAGGTGTATCATTACAGGGACCCATGATACTGGGTGTAATTTTTCCACCCTATGATCAAGCAGTATCCAGAGGTATTCCATGAGAATCTCTCAGGGTTGCTGTCCCATAGGCAAATTGAAAGCTTCATATAACTCAAAGTATGTCTGCCCAAGAAAAGAATATTTAAGAGCTCACACTCAATAAATATGATGTGCTGTATAAAAAGTTAGCAGCAGCTCTAGAAAAGGGGCCTATTTGAATCTCATGGTCCCCTTATGGCGCTGCAGTCTTCTTTGTAGCAAAGAAGGAAGGCTCCTCAATTAGTGACCAACTATCAATTGTTATACAAATTTATTTTAAAAATCTGCAGCTCATATTTCTAATTGAAAAACAGTTTGGTGAATTGGGAGACACAAAATATTTCTTAAAAATATATAATTCCCTGTGTATAATCAAATCAAATTCAATTAGAAAGATATTTGTAAACCCACCTTTGGAACCAAGTATGGATTCTTTGAGTGTGTGTAAAAAAGCTTTAGAATAACCAGTATCCCCTCCAATTTTTCACCTAAGTGAATGAAGTGTTTTCTAAGCACATTGGTCAACATGTGCTTGTATATTTGGATGGAATCATTTCTGATAGACAATTAAAACCCCATATAAATGTTGAGCTGCATGAAGTAAAAAAACCCTCCAAGACAATTGACTTTCCAACAAATCCTCTAGATGTATGCTCTACCAGCAAGAGCTAGCATTTCCTAGGCTACTTATTGGCAAAAAAGTATGGGATCAGACCCCAACAAGTTCAATGCTATTTTCAGCACAAAATCCCCAAGAGACTAGCCTAGAATCAGAACCTTCATTGAAATGGTAGCATAATGTCATAGTTTTATTCTTGAATTCAGAATAATTGCAGCCCCATTCTTGCTGATCACATGTAAGAACACCAAATTTGAGTAGAACCCCATATATAGCTATAACTTTATACAAAATTTTAAAAAGCTCACTAAAGCACCTATTATAAAATACTTTATGTGAGCAAGAGACTACCAATTAGAGACTGGAAATTCAGGATTGGTAATTAGAGAATCACTTAAAACAAAATCAGAGGAAGATAATTATCACCCTGTAACATAAAATCCTACAATCTTAAAAAGAGAAATTCTGCTACCTCATAAGAAAAAAGCTAGTTATGGTACACTGTCTCATCAGATGGCATTGTTATCTAGACTTACAAAAAAGTTCATCTAACTAACAGACCACAATCCCCTTGTATACCTAAAAACACATAATAACCTTTCAAGGTGCCACAAAAAATGGATAAAACTAATCCAAAGGTACCCTAAGATATTCAAATACAAGACTGGGGAAATGTTAAAAGTGGTTGATGACCTCTACTCTTATACCTACAGCAATCTCATAGAGCCCTGGAATTGATACAAATTGGTGTTTCCTTGTTATTCATTATTATAAAATGTGTTTTCAATGCTATTTTGATATGGCCTGTAAAATGTGATAATCACAATTACCTGGTTGGGTTTGCTTTTGATTTCAATAGTTTTCACTTTTTTGTAAATGTGTCATCATAATATCCACACATTTCAGACTGTGCTACTTTGGTTAATCTGATCCTGATATAATTTCAACCCAGTCAGTCCCATTGTCTACCTATTTAGAAATCTCTGCTCTCACTCTACCATTTAAGTATAATCTATTATTAAATAAAGCCAAGTTTATACACATTTGTGTTGGCTTTTATATTATTCAAGCTTATTCCTTTCCTTTTATCAAAATCTAAATTGAATTCATTTTGTTTCAGGGAATTAAACATTGGACCTCAAACCTTTTGTATTAAAGGTTTAATGCTGTTTCCTCTTTTATGTCTTCCCTAAGAGCCCAAAACAACATGCATAATAAGAGAATGGGTTTCTTTGGTAATCACTGAGATCTTCTAAACCATGATGCTAAAAAATACCAGCTTTATGGTTTTTATAGTGTTTTCAGCCAAAGATTGACAGATGGCACCAGTGTCTTTTATGTGCCTGCACCATAAAGCATAGATACTTTAAGATGTCACCTAGATATAGGTCATAACAGATCCTGTAACCTTTTTGGGTCCCTCAAACCAAATATATGTGCCATTCATATATGTAGATAACTTTGGGCTGACCAATCAACACAGAAACTGTGAAAGGTTTTTCAAGATGTAAACCCCTCCAAAATTAGCATTGCCCATTTTGTAGACAAGCTTTTCAAGGTATGGGCCCTAGAAATTTTTTTATCTATGCCAGATAGACTAGACACCAAGAGGTATATCAAAAAATAGTGAGGTATGTCACCCACTAGTCTTTAGTGCAAGCAAACAACCAGAACATAGACAATGCTATGTGTTAATTAATTGGTTAGAAACTTTTTTCAAATTTGATACACCACAGCCCCTGATCAATGATGGGGGTGAGGAACTTCTACTCAGAAATAGATAACAATACACCAGATAAACAGGAAATCAAACAAAATTTCAATACACTGTATCAACTGCAGGCCAACAGAAGGGTCAAAAGGCTCAAATAGTCCCCAGTTGAGGTCCTGGTAAAATTTTCAACCAACAACCTCAGCAACTGGAACAACTATCCCCCCACTACCTGATGGTGTTCATAGCAAAAAGGAACATTACATTCAGGAAAAGCCCTTATAAGATGACATTTTTTCATCAAACCTGTGAACAAATTATCACAGAACTTCTTGGCTGTGTCAAGGATCTGGATGTAAAAGTATTCTGGCTGTCGCTCACACAAGTAGGATCCAGCCATTGTCTGATTTGGCGCCAATCAAAAAAGGTTAACATTCCTGAATTAGCAGCCAATCAATATCCCATGGCCTTTTCAGGTATTTAGCTATTCTAATCTAACTCACACCTGACTTAAAATCTTTGATCCAACTTGATTCCTGCCACAACAAAAACACAATATATAATCCTATAATACTATCCAATATAATTAATATTCTTCTCCAAACCTATCCCAAGCTTCCACAAAATTTGCTTCACATCATCTAGTTATAATCACTAAGGTTGCTGACAAGACAACCCAAAGGTGGCTGCCATCCATGTGAAATAACCTGAACAGGAGGCTAAAAGTGTCAAGGCATGGAAAACTTTCTGTTTCAGCTGTTGTGGTTGAAGAAAAGATATAGATATTGAGCCTGGACTGCTTCTAGCTTTAGCCTGAGAAAATGGGACCTGCCATTACTGACAGTTCTATTCTAACTGCACCTATTTGTTGTACAGGCTTGGCAAGAGGTGCAAGGACAAGGTCATGCACCACAATTTATTAAGGCTATTCAAAGCCAGGGTCCAACAGTGCAAAAGCATGAGGCTGGCCTAGGCCCAAAAACTCAAAAATTACAGAGCCAGGGCCCTACCTACCTCATAACTTCTGGAAAGACAGGACCCCCAGGGGGCTAAGTGTTGCAACTAAACCAATAATAGTTCAGTATTTAAATTGGGGAATACAACAGTCCAATTAGAAAGGACAAGAATAAAAATAATATGTAGTTTATTGGAGAATAGTGCAATTAATATTCTTTATCAAGAAGTCACAAGTCCATCAGGGGGTGGCAAAGTGCAGGTCTGACATAAGGTTTGGGTTGGGAATATCTTGAGCGAGGGATCAGAGTGTTGAATTGGCTTTGTACCTAATCAGGAGATAGTGTCTGTAAATTTCAATTGCACCCAGATCAATCCATACTGTTAGTCACATTATGGAGCTTCTCTGCTAGTGTTTCATGTACATTGTGAGATATTTTAGTAGGTAGGGAAGTAATCTTGGTTGCAACATAAGGGACTTCTGAATTGATGCAACCATTTTGCCTGATTTGTAAAAGGTTTATTTATGCCACCAGATGTACCCTTGTTGATTACCATGGCTGGCAATCCACCTGTACTGCCCAGATAATATCATCCACAAGCTATCAAAAATTGACCTGGAGAAATCTCTTTCCAAAAGCCGTCTCTGGGTGGCTAATTGAAGAGTATAAACCCCTTTTCCTCTCTCAAAAGATCTCATCTTAAACTGATTAATTATTTTCTCTTTTTGATAACTGCAGTCAACAGCACAGTTATGGCTTACCAATAGGATCTCCAATGAACTTGTTGGGTGAAATCTAAAGGCATACCTGATGTAAAATGATGATCTATATTGGGTACCCTGATAACCTAGTAGCAGTATGGAATAGATCAAGATTGCCAGGAAAAGAAACTTCAAGCTTGAGCCAAGATGAGGGATGGCTTTAAGTAGAACTATACTAGAGGATAATGTCTTTCTCTTCAGGATGACTAGAGGTCGAAAATCGATTTTATATCTGCTTAGGGGAAACCCCGTTCTCTAGAAAGGGTAAAGGGATTCCTTAACTGTAGTGATAAGTACAGCTTGGAAGTCTGCCAGCAAGAAAGAAGATCTGGGGCACCAGATTTAAGGGAAATATCGTTCACAATGCTAGCCACACAGGGTTATCCCCGGTGTTGAGGGAACCTTCCTATGGGGAGAAGAGACATGGATGGGGGTGGGATTGATCCCCACCCATTGAGTTACCGCTATATAAGATCATTACCCATGCAGATATGAGTGTCTATTAGATTAATGGCTGCACGACATAAACGATCCATGTAAAAGCGTAACTTAATCTATATAAATGCGGATATGCCTTTCACCACTACACTTGGCTTCTTTACAGCCACTTACTCAAAGAAGCTCTACTTATTCTTGATTTCGGGAGTACTCGTAAATGAATCTGATGAGGTTAAAATCTGAACGAGGAGATCCCATGTGTTGAGGGTTGCCGACCCTGGTTATCTCTTTTTCAATCTCGACGATGTTCCATAAAATAACTGGGCTGCATACCTCCATAGATACCCTTTATTAGAAGATAGCTGGCGGGGGGTGAACCTTTTTTGGTGGATTTAATTGCTTTCTGATGTATAAGCAAGCGTACGCACATAACTTGCATATTAGTTTTTTTTGAAGAGCCGACGTAATGCTATAACTATGATATAGTACTTAAGTTTTGAAAATATAAATTTAAGATTTGATGCCCAAGAACCACTTCCACTATTATCACAAAACCTGATCTCCCAGATATATGAAGCTACCTATTTCGACTTAGTACTATACCAGGGTCGCAAGACAGTTCTAGCAGCAAGGCGAAGAAATTGTATTGTGGAGCCGGTGTGAGAATATCAAACCGATCTTATATCTACCATTTAATCATTAAGGTTGTGCAGTTGCGTTTAGTAGCGCTAAATTAAATATCTCCTAAAAGCTATAGATTTTTGGTGGGGATTCGGATTTGGGCTATACGTTTGCTATTCTCTACTACAATGAAGGTTATATATAAAAAGGTTGAATATATAAACTAAAAGTTTGCAAAGACAACCATCAAACCTAACTTTGAAGGATACTTCAAATGGATCCTTAAATTTAGCAAGTAAGCAAGCATTTTAGTAGCAGGATAATCAGCAACGGGAAAAGCATTCCAGATTTGTGTGGGCGGCTTGAAGCTGTTGAGAAACCTTCTTGAAATGGCGGTGGCGAAAGTAGATGTATTTGAGAGCAGGAGCCGAGAGGCACAGATCGCGCAAGAAGAAGGCATCGGGGCTGTCGAGAACCTTGATACAGAAGACCGTGCTGGATAGGATCGGGAGGGCAGGATCCCCAGGCCAGAACAGCTGGTCGTTTCGGGATCCAAAGTCCATCTCCAGGAGCTGCAGCTTGCCAAAGCAGCGGGAAATCCAATTGCAAGCCAGGTAGTTCGAGGAGGTGATCCCCAATAACGAGACATGGGTGGCAGCGTATGCCCTGGTCGTTAATCTGAAGGCAGGATGGCAGTTGCCAATCCCCGAAATAGTCAACTTTCTGATAGTGCAGATGTTGGACAAGAGAAGCACTGCAGCGTAAAAAGGCAATCCAGAAATGTTAATGCTGAGAGTACTAAGGGTTGTGAATTCAATGACAAAGAGCTTAGCAAACTCTTTTGAGAGGTTGGATATGTTCAGCTCCCGCAAACCAGGAAACAAAAATGGCGTGTCGCCTGGCACCAAGCACAGGTTGGCAATGTCAGAGACACAGCACTTTTCCAGGTTGGGGAACACCTGGCTGCTTATGAAGCATGATCTTTTGCAATCATCTACATTGATCTTGAGGCTTAGGTTGTGCATGGATAGAAATGGGGTCAATCCGCAAACGACAGACTTGTAAAAGTCGCAGTGGATGTACAGGTTCTCCAAATCCGGGATGGCGACACAGATCAGGTTGCAGAAGTTCATGTTGAATTCAAAAAGGAGCAGCGACAGAGTCCTGAGACGGGCCAGCGAAGGAAGCTTGATTAGCTCCACAAAACTCAAGTTGGATAGTTTTGTTTCGATCACGAGATAACGCAAGGAATCAAAGCAAGAAGTTATTCTTAATATCTGGGTGCTGTCTAGTCTTGATGAGAGATGAAGGTACTTGATATGAGGCAGTTTCTTAAAGAAGATAACAAGGATATCGCCATTGTCCCCATCCTGGAACTCAGATAGTCGAATATAGTTCAGGTTGACGCATAGCTTCAAGACTGGATCAAGCACGTACATGTTAGGAAATATCTCAAGGGTGCGAATGTACGGTGCCATCTTCTTGAATGTTTCCTTGAAGCTTGGCAAATTTACCAAGTTCCGTGTTGACAGCTTGCCAAGCAAGTCCCACAAGGAGATATTTCGCCAGTACCTACTGGCTGTCGAGAGGACAAGCCTCCCTTCACTACTCAACAGAAATGAAACTTCATCGTGGATAAAATGCGGAAGGAGTTCAAGGGACATTTGCTTGGCCTGGAACGGCTGCTGGGTGGTTTTAGATCTAGCTATCTCGATCCGCCGATGCATTTCGATCTTCTAGATCCGGGGCTAGACCCAATTGAACCCTAATTTTTTGATGAATCATGAGCATTCAGTCACGCTCCACCTCGGGGTTTTTCTCCTTTTAAATATACGAGTCCAATCATCTCAGCGATGACTCCGTGATGAAGAATACTTTCAACCCAGTGACAGTCATATATCAAAGGAAGGCTCAGGTAATTTCGATGTATTAGGCATAAATATGTTTAGATCGGTTCAATAAAGCCTATCCAGCCAGCCGGAGAAATAAAACATCAATCAATTTAAAAATAACTTTGGCTTTTGGGCCCTTTGATCGAAAAATATCCATTTGCCGATCCATAAATAGCTTAAGCTCTTCCATTCGGAAGTAATCTGACGCTTGCTGAGCATGACCGTCTCAACTTTGCTTTCCTTTTTTGGCCTGTCATCTCAAAATGACCCCTTTTTACGCACAAAATGACTATAAAAAATCCACCTCATCCCTCAGCATCTGGGATTTATATCGCATCGGCTACATTTCAAGGAAGCTTACTCGAAAACTAATCATCATAGGCGCCCCAAGCATCATTGACTTTAACTTTTGCTTCAATTGGATGATGACAGGTTCTATCCAGAATTAAAACTTAGTTATTAATCCTCAGATGCTGAGCTTATTCAACCTCCCTATAAACTAGATGCATCATTTAAAGGCATCAATTTATCATTGCCTCCCAAAGGTAACCGTACTTGATCATCCCACTCAGAATCAATTAATGAAATATCCTAAATTTGCAACCCACCTCAGATAACATATTCCAATGATATTTGAATACTGCAATACAGGTTTAGCTTCAATATTTAAGTTTAATGACATAAATATAAAGATTGATTTATGCACCTGAAGCTCTTCTTAAGGCCTTCCCGTGGATATTTCACCTTAACAGTCGAACTATCTGATTTTTTATAGCAAAGAGGCAGTTAATAAGAGTTGATAACAATAGCTTAGTGACTATAAACCAGTGACTGCATAGTTAGTTTCCAATACTTTCCTATTAAACTTGGTAAAGTTTGATAATACCCAGAAAAAGAGGAATAATATTAAACAGGGAATCTCAATAGTATATAAAGTTTCTGGTCAACCAATAACGCTAGATAACCAAGTTGACACTCTTTATTTTAAAAAAATCACAATTTTAGCCACGCTTTTTCAGTGTAGCTTTGTTTTTGAAATAATTAAACTAGCTACCTATAGACTTTGAGTACATTTTGGGGGCTTTTATGCCCAAGAGGTTCCAAAAATGTATTTAAAGCATATATTTTAAAATATTGGATCATATTCTTTAAATCTTCAAAACTTCTACCAGCTAACAGTGTCTGTTCTAAATTGAGTAGTACATCAAAATCGGCTTTGTTGGATGAAGTGAGCCTAAAATGTATTTTACTATTTAAATTTATTATTACTGTAAATTCAGAACCTGAACATAAAAATGCGGGATTGTCAAATCCTTGGTCCAAATTTCGAATCACTTTTGTGGGCAACTCAGCTGAGTGATAATTAAAATATTTAATAAAATCAAACATTTAATTTGACTTTTTTTATTTAAATTGGCAAATTCTGAGTCTCTTGAGCAGATAACTCAACTAACAAAAGACAAAACCCAGCAAACAAATGCGGGATACATGAATCAGAAATGCGGGATTCTAATGTACGATTTGAGATTTCCTGTATTTCAAACAAATCATAGACATCATGTGAAAATTAATGAATCTTAAATTGTGGGATTGTCAAATCCAAGAACCAAGTTTCAAATCATAATTGTGATGAATTTGAATTAAACATAATTTATGGGTATCTCAAAAAAGATGATAAAGGATCTAGAGTGGATTTGTGCAAATTCTTTTAGGAATCACAGGCATTCTCAAAAGTCACCCTATTCCATTTTAGGACGGCTAAAATTTAGATTGTAATATTCACAAATTTGACATATATAACAATAAAATTGACTAAAATATACATTCCTCTTCTCAAGTTTAAAATTATAATAAAATTTTTATTATATCTTTTTTCAACAACAACCAAGTCAACGAGCTGTTCCCTGGCCTTGACAAAATTATGCAGGGCTACACTGGGTCTCTTAACAGTGAAGCCTCTGTCTGTGGCCACTCCCAACCCGCAGGCCCCTCCACAAGCCCCACACAGGAGTCTGTTCTTTCCCCTGCAACTTCCAGCATGGCCCTGTTTGCCCACTGTTGCAATTTTTGCATTACAGCTGTTGTGTTCTGAGGCGCGGCACAGACACATAACGGGGAATCCTAACCTTAGGATTGGATTTGTACTAAGTCTCAGTTAGATGACAGGGAAGGCAATTGTGTTTACCTTGCAGCCCTGGATTAATAATCTCTACTAGGCGTGGCTAGAGAGAGGCGCAGAAGTACAGAAGACACAAAGACAAAAATGTGAATAGAACTTAATTTTATTGGTGAATATGGAAATAGAATATATAGTGGTTAGGAATACCATAAAACACTACCAGGATAGTAGGATCACTCGCCACAAGCATGAGTGGGGCGAGTGAGTTGCGCAGAAGCCAGGAAACCAAACAATCATATTTCCTGAAGCAGAAGCCAGTTCATTTCAAGAGTCAAAAGCAAAAGCAAGAGATTTGTCTTCAAAATAGCCCACCAAAGGCGAAATTGAAACATGGTGAATGCCGTTATTCACGACAACAGCGCAACAATTATTAGATATTATAGGGCACAGGACATTTGCCAGAATACAGTCATATGTGATGATATGAGTATTACTGTATCAGAAGAGCCAGGATAGAACAGAACCATGATTATTGCCCAGCAATGGCTTCTGATCACGCAGAAGCACTTAAGGATCAGGATAAAGGTCAACCAGATTAAGGATAAAATAAAGATTGTTCAAAGATTCAAGATTCATTTTATTGTAAATGATTAATTCTTCTTATACCTACTACATGGGTAATTCCTGGGCTGCTAGTAATATCTTCTAGGACATTCTAACATGCCCCTAATTTGGGTAATTATTAATCTAGGTTTGGCGCTTCTTGTACGTCAACCAATAGAATATCTTCATCTTAACCCATCACAGGTGATCCTTGCTGGCGTGAAATAATTTAGTTACTTCAGGATAACTTCCTGCTTTCTTAGCATACTGCAGCTTAATGCTTATTAATGTGTCAATTAAGGGAATTTGAGATTATGGGAAATCAAACCCTGCGCCTTGGCGCTTGATGTAAGGGTAAGGCGGCATGGTGGTGCCTGTAATATTTGCCAGGCGGCGCCGCGATGCTTGCAATAATTTTCAGTTGGCGCGGCGGCGCTTGTCATTGGCTAGTATTAGGCTTAGGTCAGCAGACTACTGCTAATCCAATTTGCATGTAGCTTATACTACTAATTTATGGATTTGGTTGTAGCAATCCCAATCTGTGAGCTCCGTCATAATTGGCATCATTGCTTGGTCAAAATTCCTAACACCCACCATGCACAGGCAGCTGCCAACCTGAATCCCTTATCAGCAATGACATCTGGAACCAGCCATTTTAGCCATGGGGTCACCCAGAGAGCCCAGAACCCCAAAACAGCCAATCAGATGGCATTGACCAGTTCCCAAGATGGACATGTTCCTCCCCCAGCCAATCAGCCTGCAAGACACAGAAGGAAATTGATCACCCTGGAGATTGTTCCCAAAATAGTTGAAAAGCAAGGCAAGCTTATGTCCCTCAGGGAAATTGCGGCTGCAATGGGTTTTGCAAAGTCCACTGTGGCTGCAACCCTGCGAGCCCACGCCAACTGTGGCCCTCCTACCAAGAAGACCCCAACTGGTGCCCGTACCTTAACCAAAAGTGATACAGCCCATCCCCTTATGATGGCCATTATGAAACGTGACCTGTGAATGCCCCTGGTCCAGGTATGTCTCCAGTTGGGACTCCACAGCATCTTCACCAACAAAAGAATGGTGAATTCATGGATGCACAGAGTTGTGGTTGCTGCCAGAATACTATCCAATCAGGTTCTTGGTGGCCCTATTTTGGTGGATACTAACCCATACAATGCAACCATTATTAATTTTATTAAAGGGAGGGCAATGAGGGCCCTTGATAACGTCATCTTCCTATCATACACTAAGATCTTGGCCAGTATCCAAGACTTTGGAGAGAAGCGCATCCAATCTGACGTGTACAAGCACGGCCCAATATTGTATTGGTTTGTCAGGGTTTTATTAGCAGTTTCCCCATTAGGCAACAATTATTACTTGGCAATATCAAACACCGCAGATAGGTATTCCTACCAGACAGAGCTCAAGGCCATGCTGGAGGAGTGGGCCACATAAAACACCGTGCACATAATTGTACTGAGTGCAGAGATGGAGCAGCAGGAATGGGCTACCCAAGAAATCAGGGCTGCGGGGCATACCTGCTGGTCCTATCCCATCAACTACGCCAACATGCATCTTGCAGATGTATGTCTCTACAATTTTGGTTCCGCCCTCAGGCGCTTGAAGCCTGCCACCTACAACAAACTATGCACCCAGATTGATAAGGGGTATAAGCTTTTCCCTTCCGTGTCCGTCCAGGACTTATTTGATCTCATCATCTTCTATGCAAGTGATAGTGATAAGTCCAGAAAGGACCCCCGTCTCCCCCCGCACCAGTCCATCCGTTTTGTCAAGCCAGTATATGTGACGGAAGAAGAATTTGAGCAATTAAAGCAATCTGCTCTTGCTGCCCCTTCCCAGTCAACAAACCCTGCCTCTCCAACCCCCCATCAAGCCACCTGCCTTCCAACCCTGACTCCCAAACCACCACCCAGTCCCTCCTCACTATCTCTGATGCTGCCCCTCTCACAGGCGCAGATAAAGGCGACATTCATTCTGCCCATTCCCTTCCCTTCCTGTCCTTTGATTAGTAAATAAATCTTTTCTTTGTGATAACTTACTAAAATTGATGTCTCTCTTTCAATTCACAATTATAATACTTTCTTTTTACATTATTGACATTTCCCATAATTAAAACAATTTTGTACATTTTACAAATAACTTAAAATTATGTGCATACATATTTTTCATCATCATTAATAAATTAAAGACAATAAACGTAAATATTGTATTAAATAGTGCAATTAGACATCAACACTTGATATTTTGATATTATGTGCATAACTCAATTTATTTTGTTTAATAAAATTCATTGTAAACTTGGCCTTTTTTCATTGTAATTTATTGAAATGGACTGTGTTTATATTATAGAGCCATTAACGCTTAGTATAATATTGATACATAGTGTATTTTACAGCCTGTATATTTACCTATTGGTAATAATTCTATAAACTTTTCAGTCGGATTTTACGAGGTAATAATAATGTAATGTGTTAATAAATTACAGTTTACTGTCATTAATTGGCTGATTTTCTTTGCTGTGGCAATTGTGCATTTTATGATATTTCTGCACTAGTATCCAATTGGTTGGCTTCACATCCAATTGCACAGGCAATAGGAAAACAAGCCCCCACCCCGAGACTGGATGTGGTTGGGGTGGCGGCTTGTTTTCCTATTGCCTGTGTGATTTGATGTGAAGCCAACCAATTGGATACTAGTGCATAAATATCAGAAAATGCACAATTGCCACAGCAAATAAAATCAGCCAATTAATGACAGTAAACTGTAATTTATTAACACATTACATTATTATTACCTCGTAAAATCCGACTGAAAAGTTTATAGAATTATTACCAATAGGTAAATATACAGGCTGTAAAATACACTATGTATCAATATTATACTAAGCGTTAATGGCTTTATAATATAAACACAGTCCATTTCGATAAATTACAATGAAAAAAGGCCAAGTTTACAATGAATTTTATTAAACAAAACACATTGAGTTATGCACATAATATCAAAATACCAAGAGTTGACGTCTAATTGCACTATTTAATACAATATTTACGTTTATTGTCTTTAATTTATTAATAATGATGAAAAATATGTATGCGCTGAACATTAATATATATAAAAGTGAGTCTGTCTGTCTGTCTGTAATGTCACCTCGAGTGGGCTCAAGCCGTAAGGGATTTGACTGAATTGATTTTTAGTTAAATTTGATTTTAAAAGTTGATCGTTAAGCCAAAAGCTCAATTTGGCTCATCCTTACATTCAATCCCTTATATGCATCTCTGAAAGTACACAGAATGAATTCAGTGGAGTGTGGTCTAAATCATGTTAAACTGAAATATAAGCCACTCGAACTTTAATAAATTTGTATTTGATTACTTGCATTTTAAATTAGTGGCTAATCCTATTCAACCATATCAAAGTGGCTTATCTTTCTAGATTACCCGACTCTAGAATGGGTGGATTAAAACTGGAAGAGAAGCAGCAATTGTTTTAGATTGTTTTATATGATTGGATGATTATGCTCTGTGTGAGGATTGAATCGACAACGAAAAGAGAGCTTGGTCAATTTAAAGTGATACGGTTTAAATTATAAATATAAATATTAGTTTAAAGAAAGAGATGGTTGGCTTAGACATTTCAAAATTATTATTCTTCAAGTGAAATAATAGAATATTCCAACTGGATGCATCACCTGATCCAAGTGGCTGTATATTGTTCAGAGTAGACCTTGCTTGACGTAGCTTCATCCCAAAAAAACACCAGTGGAGTAAACTAACTATGATAAAATTATGTTTCCATATGATGATTTTCATGAAATTTAGAGGAAGTAGATCAATTTTTCAGATGATTCCGATCAAAATGGTACCAAACATGATAGCTCTCGCTGCTCTAGATGCTGAGATATATAGTTAAGTACTGCAATCGGGTTCGCGTCATAATCAAAGGCTCGGACTCGATTTGATATTATCTAAATTTACTTTTAATACACACTACAAAAACTAAAATCAATGTATCTCAGTGAATACCAAGCCGATTTTGATGTCCAGTAGCTTATTTAAAAGCTGCAGATCAGCTCAACATTTTAAAGCCATTAAAAATCAATTACTAAATTTTAAAATAATTAGTTTAGCCTTACTAAACTTAATAGTGATACTATAATTATTTAGGTTTAGTTTTTATTTATACTTGGAGTATACAATTTTAATTTTAAATTTTTAAAAAATATAATTGAAATTACCTTTTAATAAAGCAATTAAATAAAATTTTAATTAAACATGCAATAAGTAATACAAGCCTAAAAAGACAATAAAATAAATTTAATTGATTTATTAAATTCAACTTGAATGCTGTCCTTGGACGGGGCAATCACCTAATAGTACTATAAAAACCAGTTTTTTTGATGGAATTCAAACAATATGTCAACAATCTATAACTTAATCAACAAATTAGAAGCACACCTTCAAAAGGTTATTGAGATAGAAAGAAATATCAGGGAAATAGTGACAGGGAAGCTGGGTAATGAGGGCCAGCCACTGATACAGTAAAAAGAAGATGCTCTGGATAAGTTGAGAAATATTATAGATGAAAAGAATAAAGAAAAATTACTTAATCTACAGGGAACTATTTTATCAAGTCTAAAGTTCAACAATGCGGCCTACAATTTGTGGGAGTTCTGGCAGGGGGCCAAAGAAAACAATAAGATCAAACTAATTGAAGGAACAGAAATTCAAAAGGAAATCAACACCAATGAAGAGGAAACTGACCAAATGGAAACAAATGAAAATGAAATACAAGCAAGAAGCAGAAGCGCCTCAAGAAATACAAAAGCTTTATCAAATGAAAACCAAGAAGAAGGACAAGTTGCAAAAAATATAAGAAAAATTAAGCCTAGGAAAATTAATGAAGAGCATCCAACGCTCATGAAGTTTGCTAATATGGCGCCTGTGGATGAGGGGGCCACAGGGGAAACAATCAGTAAGTCTTTTTATGTTTAACTTATATTTATTTTAGTCATCACCAGGGATGGGGATGAGGTTGCAAAGGTGGCAGCTTTTACGCCGAGTTGGTTTTATGGGGGTTACCAGTCACTGGTGGCCCCTATAAAAAAATAAAAACCAAATAAATAACATAATACAACAGAATATGAATAATTTTTTTAATAGTGAAGCTCAAGATAGGGAATATCAACCACCTGCGGGGTGCTCGCCATGGATAAGGGAAGCATACAAACTAGGATCAACAATCAAAATCAAAGAAATGAATGAAATTCACGGGGATATAAAACTGAACTTTGATGAATACATATATGAAAGCATTCAAAGGTTCCCCTTCACAAATATCAGTGAATATGAAAAAAATTAATAAAACCAATTTTCAAATAGGAAATAAATATCTGAAATCTGCAATTTTTAGTGAAATTTTTAAAGCTCTATCAAATAAAGTAGGGGATGCAGTCCTTGTGAATATTTTTAAGCCTTTATTGATATTGTTTGCCAAGGCCTGGGGGGCTGATACAAGTTGGGCGCCCACAGAACCCTCTTCAAATTCAACCAAACGTCCTATATTAATAGGTTAGTACAAACTTTCAAAAAATTGTGCATTTTCTCAGAAAAGTATACCTTGCAAAGAATTCACGTTGCGGTGTACCGGGGAATTCTGCTCCACTGCATATTGAAAGCCATCATGAAAAAATTGGAAGATGTACCTATACAAATTGATATATGTCGCGTAGCCCTCTACAGACAGAAGACATCATGGGGATACAGGACAGTTGAGCACGTCCTGTATGACTCATTTTCAATAGCAACACTATACAGGTACTATGTGCACCCTGAAAAAAATCAACTAGTCAATTCTCTCACCTGATTGCCTTTTATAAGATGTTTGGCCACAACTGGGGTGCTGAGCGCCACCCCTCTAGCAATTGGTGCCAGAGTCATCCACCACATACAGAAGAGTATGTGGTCCTAATTGGACACATTAGCAGAAAATTTGATTTTGGGGTATAATTCCCCAGAATAATCACATTCCTGTAAGGTCTCATAGTTTGGGGAAGATGGTTGTAAACCAAAGCTTTAATACCGTTTATATTTATGTTGGTCAAATACAAAAAAGTAGGTAAGGTTTGTAGTAACAACTAGACTAGGGCTTGTAGAAGCTTGTAGGAGGTAAAATAAGGGCTGAGGCAATTGATTAATCCTAAGAAAATAAAATAGAACCCAGTCTTAATGACTGAGGACTTGGTCAAAAAATCAATTTCTAAGTCAGGGAATTGCTCACCACTAGTTGGGGGGTTAAAACTATCAATAATCAAATTGTGTGTATTATTATAGAAACTATCTAACTGATGAAATAAAAAATCAAAAGGAATCATAAGGTCAAAACTAAAGTCAAACTAGATTATAAAAGAAAACACAAGCCACAAAACCTAAAAAGTATCTTTTTTGAGGTGCAAGTCAAACAATCTCAACTTATTGTTGAGACTGGAGAGAACAAGCCTTTTATTGTGCTTTGTTGTGAAATGCAAGAGTTGAGGTGAAAAGTTTAAACCATTTTTGGTTAGGAAAACAATTCTGGAATAATAGGCTTGGAGACAGAGAAATGCAGTAACTTAACTTAGTTAAGTTAAACTGTGAAAATGAGACTGGAAGGAGAAAAAGGCAGTTTTGGCAAAGCTCTAGACGTAAGAGCGAGCAAAAAAGTAAGGAAAAACCTAGTCTGAAGCTTGAGGGGACAAAAGCAAGCGTATAGTAAAAAGTAAGACTTTCAGAGCCAACTTCTAATCTTAATTGTGTAGGTCCAGGGTTTGAAACCGGGTGGCAAAATGTAAGAGATGTTTGAAAATAATATTAACCATAATTTAGACATAATTAGGCTTTAACAAAGCCAAAATTAAACCCAAAATATGGAAAATGAAGGGAAAAAGGAGGAGATTGTGAATAAACTAATAGTAGCCATTATGAGAAGAACTACAAGCCAGTGAAGACAAAATAAGTAAGAAACAGAATAGCAGCTATAAGGAAAGGTGAATCCTGACAATTCCCCTTGCAATTTGCATTCCCCTAATAAATCATTTTCCCTTGTAACTTAATTTTTTTTAATTTTTTTATTTTAAATATTAAAATTTTAATACTAAATACTTCACTATTAAAATTTTACTGGTAAAATTTCAATTGTGAAATATTTAATATTGATTATTTTAATATTGAATAAATGGTAGGACATTCCATTTCAAAAACTGCATCTCAAAAAACGCCATCTCAATTTTCAGCTATTTCAATTTTATAGTAAAAACTCCATTTTGATTTACAGCATTTCAACTAAGGAAAAACAGTTTTAAAAATTTAAATTTTTTGAACTCCAAAAATAACCCAAAAAATTCTCAAAAAATAAGATTTTAAAAAAATTTCTAGGCTTAAAAAAGCCTCAGAATTCCAAATCTGCAATAAAAAATGAGGTTGATTAGTAGCAACATAGTTGGGTAAAGCCCAAAAAGTTAAAATAATCCCAAAAACAACTATTTTCATCTATTTTAACTACAAACTATACTTTAAAATAAGCATAGAATTGTACCAAATACCAAAGAAAGTCAAATAATGGTAAAATCAAAGGAAATAAGAGAGAATATAAAGAATAGTTTATTGCAAATAGGCTTAAACATTAGTGGAAAAAGCAACTGAGATGGCTTGAAGATGCTCAAGCTTGCTATCATTGGGATAGTAGGCAAGGACCACCTTGCTAATCTCTGTATACTTTTTCACTGCTTTGGTCTGCTTGGGGGGGTTGCCTTTGGTCTTCATACCAGTCTTAAAGAGGCCGGCAGAGATGGCCTGCTGGTTTTTTAAATGGATCATGATCTTATTGAATTTGGGCTTATGAACCCTAACCCTTGTAGCAAACTGGCTATGCCACTCTTCAAGGGAAGAGGTGGTATTGATGAGGCCGTCTTTGACCTGCTTGAAACAGTTCCAGGTGATTGAGTCACCGCCTTTTCTAATGTGGCGTGCTTCCTGAAACACGCCAACCCATTGAGTTTCAAAATACTCAATGAACGGAGCAAAGGCTGCCTGGTTGGCAATAATGTAAGGATGGCAGAGGAGGGCATCATAAAATGCATTGGTCTCCTCCTTTTGCACAAGGGCAAGGGCAGCAAAGCAATTAAAAACGTCCTTTACTTATTTGGTGCCTTCAGTGTAGACCAGCTCATGAAGTTCAGAGCACTTTTGGAGACGGCGGCAGAGTGCCTGCGGGAAGTGAAAGTAGCATCCCTGAGGGGAGCTCTTGAAGACTTGAATAAAGGCATTTGCCTGAGCCTGTTCAAAATCCACTACCAGATATTAATGGTAGGGAAGGCTTTCTGGCCTTTTCTTTATTGGGGTGGGAGTGTCTTCTTCTTGGGAGATGGATTTCTTCTTGCGCCCTCTAGTCTCCTTGGGCTCCTCTTTGATAGTTGGGAGGATTTCATCAAGTTTGGCCTTTAAAATTGTGAGTGCCCGGACATATGTTTCCTGCTTCTTGTTGGAAAGGAAAAAGAAGACAAGGGGAAGAACTAAATTACCAACCTGCTCATGGATATTTCAAAGCTGGCTGAAGAGCTTTGGGAAGGTTGAGAATGTTCCATCTGCAAGCCAGGTCTTTCATTTTAAAAGGTTGCACAGATCCTGGCTTGTGGCAAAGCAGATGATACGCTCTGGGGCATGTTGACCATCATCATGAAGAAGGAATCTTTCCTCATGGCAAGATAGTTTTTGCTCCTCATTAATGATCAATTGGTCAATGGAGCTTGCACTGATGCCTTCAGTGCTCAGAGCATATCTCTGATCAGTGAGATATCTCTGTAATTTTGAGGCGCCACAAACAGTTGCTAGTTGGGTATCATTTAGATTAAGGAGCGCATCATTGGCAACCTCAGTTGCAGTTTGATCCTTTGTGGTTGGGATCACCTGGCAAAGAAACCAGCGGACCAGTTGATAGAGAGGGTCAAAAGGCTTGGCGCAGTCATGCCCAATAGTCAAGGCTTTAAACCAAGTGAACCCATAGGTGGTGAGTCTAGCTGGACAGCCAACATTATCACATTTGAAGTGATGTTGACAGATGGGTTTCTTCTTGTGTTGCAGCTGAAGCTGTAGCCCTTGTAGACAAAGCCAGCACCCCCTTTCTTAGTCATAATTGGATAGCTGATAGGGTACGTTGTTGGCACAGAAAAGGTGCCATTTTGGTTGCATACATTGTGGATTGAGTTAAGATCCCAGAGCTCAATTGGCTCATCTGCAGGAGCACCAGGCTCAGGCTCCTGCTCCTCTTCATCCTCAGGCTCTGAAGTGGGGCCAGAATGGCAATTGAAGTTGAATAACTTCTCTTGAGGATCAGAGGGGGGGTAAATAAAATGAGAGTGGGGAGGGGTTGGGATTGTTTTCTCAGGCTCTGGTGAGGGCGTAGGTGTCTTTGGAGGAGCTTTATCTTTAGCAGGCTGCTTTTTAGGGGTAGTTTTGGCCTTCTTGGCCATGGGAGGAGTGATCTTGGACTTTGAAGCCTTGTAGGCCTTGGGCGCAGCTTTAGTGGTAGGCTTGGGAGGCATCTAAAAGTGAATTAGCATCAAAATATGGGAATTTTGAGGGTTGTTTTTAAAGAGAAAAATGAGAATGTTTTTACCATAAAAGTATCAATTTTTTACATAGAATTGTAGAGGAGATCAAATAATATATACTATCAAAATTTCAATGTTTTTTATCTTATAAAAATATTTTTTTATTAGTAACGCAAGTATGCAAAACTTTGAGTTTTGACTGAAAACTTGCAGTCAAAATGGTGTTTTTGAAGTGACGTAATCTAGGTGCTGTAGCTCAAAAACACTATGTTTTTGAGCATTTTTTGTATTAAATTAACAAATTTACGGTGGAGCTACCTCAACCGGGCCAAAGAGTAAAACTTGAATTTCTCAAAAACTAGCTTATACAACTGGGATTAAAAAGTACTTAGTTGTTTAGAGGAGATGAAAAAATATATTTGCAAATTTTCATATGTTTTCTTACATTTTTTATTAATGTTGGTTTTGATGTGAAACTATACTTCTGAAAAGTGGAAAGCATGAATTGCGGTGGGGGAATTGATATAGCGTAGCCTTGTGTCATAGGTAATTTACCCTTATTTTTCCCTATCCATTGTGCGCCTTGAATCAATTGGGTGATGTGAAACTCAGTGGAATTTGAAGTGACGTAAATTGAAATGGCATAATCACTTTCTTTTATATTGAAATCACTATTAAAACATTTTATTAAGAGAACTACTATCAACATATCCATGTATAGATAAGTTATAAAGTACATATAAAAAACTATTTTTTTTACCCAGCAATGACAATCACAAGTAGAAATACCATTGTAGTGCTCAAGGATTCTAAGGGTAAGGTTGGAGTAGCTGAGCAGCAACTGGGGGAACACAGCAGGACTATTATCTCCTTAAACAATAGAACTTCTCTATTTGAGCTCTTCAAGTAATCTAAGAATGTTAAGTTGGTTGTTATGTTCTATTCAATGATGTCTTTATTGGGGCTATCTGAGGGCCTTATATAGTTGGAAATGGGGGAGAGAAAAGAAAGGGTAAGTCATCCTGACTGAAGTCAGGTGGTTGCAGCAAAAGTAGGGCCAATTTTTGGGAACTAGGTCTAGAATTTGGTTTCAGAATGTTCATCTGGGGGGTCATACTTGTTGGTAAGGAGCAGAAGGTCTCTATACCAAATTAAAAACTGGGGAAACTGATGAGCTACTAATTGCCATATGTATAGGCTCCTCCAATGAGTCACCAATCTACACATCTGCGGCTAGCTGCAGATGCATTGGAGAGTGACTCATCAGAGGAGCCTATACATATGGCAATTAGTGACCAATCTATGTATCTGAAGCTAGCTGCAGATGCATAGATTGATCACTAATTGTCTCAATAAAAATCACCACAATGGGTCACTCTCTGATGCATTTGCAGCTAGCCGCAGGTACATCAATTAGTGGCTAATTGGAAATTGATCTTTATGTTCTGATGGGTAACTCTCCAATCAAAACACAAGAAAGGGAAGAAGTTCCCCTATACTTTTCTTTATAGGGTAGTAGTCTCAATATAGTAATATCTGCAGGCGGCGCCCTGCACCACAACTATAGTGGCATTATTTTAAGTTGCTCTTAGTATAAGTGTCTTGGATTAATACTATAGGAGCATCTTCTGATTTTATACAACAGGCTTTGATTTAGTGTTGGAATAAGCTTATTTTAGTTTTAGATAAATTGTGTAAATTGAGATGGCGTAAAATCAAGATGGTGTGAACACACTCTACACTAAGTGATTTCATATGTAAATAAAGTTAGCAAAATAAGATTTAATTAATTTGACTCAAAATGACAAAATCAAGATGATGTACTTTTGAGATGCCGCATTATAAAGATATATGTAAAGTTTAACTATTTTATCGTTTATTTTATTTTTTTTGTGATTCAAAATCACTAACGCAAAAAACACCATCTCAAATTTAATTTGAGATGGCGTAAATTGAAGTGCAGTTTTCAAAATGGAATGCCCTACCCAATCCCACTGCTATTGGTCACCCTGAACTTACCCTTGCCGCAATGAAACTCCCACCTGCCCATAAGAATTTCTCTTTATCCCATCTCCCAGATGGTGGTATTGTGCCCAGGGCTAAAGCAGAGGGTAATGTCACAGTAGGTTCCATAATGCCGGGTATTGTCTGTCCAAGCAAGAAGGCACGGAAGGCCGGAAAACCTATATTGAAATTGACCAAGTTAACAGATTTAAACCAAATGGTTGATCAAAAATGGGTCACAGCTGCATCAGTATGCCAGCTGAAACCAGCTCCCTCTTGTAAACTGACATTGATAAATTGACATAATATGAGGGTCACCCCATATAAGCTCATTAATCAGCATGGTTGTCAGAAACTGGTCACGCAAGGGTTCTTTGCAACCTGGACTAGATAATTACTTGACAATGTGGAAGGAATAGGAGGTCAAGACTCAGGTGGTATTGCTTAGTCAATTTTTCTGATATATATTGAATAATTTTCCCTGTTTCAACTCTAAGAGTTGAGTCACCTAAATTTACTCAATAAAAATCAATTATCCCAAGTTCTAATTTTAAATTTTAAAATGCATCCTGTGCTTGGGTTGTTGTGGTATATCCTTTACAATCTGATTCTGAACAGAATCATTTCAGGAAGATGGGGCCCAGCATCTGGAACTTTGTTGTTGGTGCCGCAAAATGTTAATTTCATGCCAGCCAATTTTGTAGCTCCTCCCCCCATTCTGGAAAATGAAAGTTGTGTCACTTCTCAATGCCAAGAATTCTACGCTGAAGATGCATTGATGCTTTCCCAGGTCATTTATCTTGGTTTACTCTGGTTAGGATTGATTGTTCTACTTAATCCTGGAGTTTCAATTGGAAATTTAACAAAAATATATTTAAAGCCACGTTGGTGGTTAATCATCAATTCTATGTGGATTTGGGTGGTAATTCCCCATCATTTAGAAACGGCTTCATATTATCCAGTGATTTCTGTCACACAAATGGACTTCTACAATTGCCTCCTCATGCTCATTAGGCACTAGTTTGACATGAGCTACTGCAATAATCTCCAAAAAGTATTCTTGGAAGTAAAGCAAGCTTCACAAAAATTTGACAGCCTGCATATAACCAACAAATAAAAGGTGATTCCCACAGCAAAGAATGACCCAAGACCTAACAAGCAGAACAACTGAGCTTATAACCTTCATCCTTGAGGCAGAAATTTTACTTTCAGGTTAACCAGATGAGTACTGATAACACAGTCAAGGAAGAAAAAGCTCAAGGGAATGCCTAGTCAAGCCACCCTCCCCACCTATAAGTCTTATACAAGAACCAAGATGTAGACCCAATTACCACAATCCAAGTACTCTCCATCAATCATAAACTATTTGCCACCCAAATCAAAAATAAACTCCTCACTTATCCTGTCTGCTTTTGTAGTTATTTAGGGCACAGCACTATTTGACACTAGAGCCAACCAATCCCTCATTGAAAAGTTTTTTCCAACCTCATGAAACTACCCACATTCAAGAACAATTTCAAGAGAGTTGCCATGGCAGACAACAGGAGAACACCAGTCACCAAGGAGGCAAAACTTTTCTGTGAAAAAATAGGGGACATACAGTGCTGAGCAACTTGTGATATTGCTGGTATGTTCAAAGCTACAGATAGATGTTAGCCTTGCCAATGTACTCTACCTAATCCTATGCAAGAGCACTACAGACTACAATAGAATAGAACTTTGAATATAATTACGTTTATTGATACTGGAGTACAATCTAGCCAGCGGCTGCAATCTATCCAGGTGTAACTATGAACTTGTTGTAATCCTTTCAGGTGTCTATATCAATATATACTGCAACAACCCTTGTTCTTGTCCTTTCAGACAGTTCTCAGTGGCTGCCTTTGCAATAGGTCTATCTTTGCTGGCTACGCCCATCCTGATTAGCTGTCCTTGGCATGTGATATGCTACTGGCCTTAGCAGGCGTCCATGGCACTTCAGCTACAGCCTACGCTCTTCTTGAGCTAGCCTACTGTCATTTATTGATTGGCTGTATCTTACACACCTATTATTGCGCTGGGAAACTACGCCGTATTTAGTTGATGCTTAGAAATTGTCCCTGTTCAGCCCTCCTACATTGGAAGGTAGAATTCTGGTATTCAATTTGCAGGGTTTAATTGGTGATTTTTTTCTGGTTGGCAAACCTTCTGCTTATTAATGCAACAAGTCAAATCAGGGATTATACACTGTATAATAGCGGACTTGATCCATTAGTGACTCAAAAGATTATCTGCCATGTAATACTGACCCAAACTGATAAGGAACTCAATTATACGCTGTGTAATACTGATCCAAACTCAGTATTTCTTAGCCATTTGTATATCACTTGTTTGATATGAACATATACGTCCATCAGGCTGTGTGGGGCTGAGTTGATACAACATCCAGTAGGGTAAAATAGGTGATATACAATTGATGATTTAGTGATTACACGCCGTGTAATCAGTGATATTCACTATATTGGCTAACGTTTATACGGCGTATAATAGTTACATCAATTATAATAAAGCAAGCAATATACAACATATAATCACATCACATTGGGACAATCAGTGATAATACAGTGTATAATTGTTACATCTATTATAATAAACTAATAATTACACAGCGTATAATAACTACACTTGATTAAGTGATAACCAAATGATAATACAGAGTATAATCATTACATCTATTATAAAAAACTAGCAATTGCACGGCGTATAACTGCCATATCTATTAATATAATGATGACCAGTGATAATACAGTGTGTAACTGATTAAGATCTGCGTGCAATGATTAACCTGATCATTTGTGGTCAATCAGCCTAATCTCACATTTCCCCCCTCTTGACCATAAATAGGGAGGGTAAGAGGAGAATCAGGCATATGGCTTTCTCAATAGCATCTTCTTGTCTTAGCATCAAGGAGGAGTACCAGGAGTTCCTGGCAATCATGTATGCGGAGCTTTGTCAGGAGTTCAATTGCCAGAGTAAGGAGGCACACTGTCTCCAGTTCTACGTTGGCGTTTGTTACAAGCACATGAGAACAACACTCGCTCAGAGTTGTCCTTGGCCACCACTGTGGTGACCAATCCTTTTCAGCGTCCCCACAGCCCCATCCTTGAGCAGGAAGTTGTTCCAGAGAGTCACCCTCCTTTGGTGGTGGGGACTTCTTCAGTGGACCCAGCTGTATGGCGGGCCTGGGCTGTGGTACCTCGGTTACCTGTTGTACCATATGCTCCCAACCCTACTCTTTTGGGTAGCATGGTCCTCTCTTATGACCCAGACCACGCGGACTTTGAGGTCAACAGCCTCTTCCAGGGGTACAAGTTTCTAAGTGAGTCCCTCTTTGTCCTCCTGTCCCGTGATCAAGGGGTGGATGTTCACTCCTGTCTTTGCCATGCAGAGCAGTATCACCCTCCTGCTGTTTGTTCTGTTGCCCCCCAGGAGCTGGCTTGGCCTCTAGAGGGGGTCTTGGTAGAGCCATTGCGCTCCAACATGGCTTTGTATGCCAAGTACACACAGGTAATTGACTTCAACTGTGTGGTGGTGCAGGTCTGGTCCTGTGCCTGGGGGCCCAGTCCCAACTCTACTTTCCAGTGGGGTCTTTGGCGTACAGATAATCAGCACAATTGGCTGGCGGCAGTCATCAACTTAACCTTGGAGAAGCTGGAGACTGGGGATCCCACCCAGTATCTCCCTCATATGGCTTTGATGGGGAATCTTTTCTTAGTGCCAAAGCCTTTGCTTCCTTGAGGTTCCTTGGGCCAGATGCAGGTCATCTTGGAGTTTTATTGATGTAAAGTGCTGCGCTGCCAACGGGGTCTTCCGGCCAATTACCCCTCCAAGGGGTTTATAGTGGAGTGTCTGGTGTTGGGGGCGTACTTTCCCATTGAGTGTGGCCTAGGTTGTCTAGCCAATGGGGAGCTGGCCCTGTCAGTGCCCATTATGCGCTGGGAGTGGCTCTCTCCTGAGGCACGGCGTATGTGGCTCCAGAACATTGTTGTCCTCTACCAGGTGGTGGCCACCCATGCTTTTGGTGACTATGTGGAGGCTACCACCCGCAATGTCCCTGAGGAGCCTGAGGAGGATTCTCACCAATAAACATTCATAGGACTAAGTCCTCTTTCTATCTATTGCACTTTTTATATTTTATTTTTATATTCTATATCTTTTTATATTTTTATATCTTTTTATGTTTTATATCTCTTAATATTTTTTCTTGTATGGATTAAATGATTTGTTTATGTTACTTATTGTTATTTTCTTTCATAATAAGTTCAGATAGTGTTTAATTAGGCCCTTTCTTTGGGGTGCGGAATGGGCAAAGGAACTTTGCATTTACGTGGTTGAATATACATCCACTATTCTTATCCTTGATGGTGTAGGCATCAGGCAAGGTCTTCTCTATGATCTCAAAAGGACCTACCCATAGTTTTTCTAGTTTGTGGGATCTACCCGCTCCTCTAGTGTTGCAGTATGCAACCCCCTCCCCTACCTCAAAAGAGGGCAATGGGGCCCTACTAGTGGAGTCTCTTTCAAATCTGGCTTGGGTCTTGATAGCTGTGTTGCTAAAAGCAGATGCCTGCAATTTGATGAGGGTGTTGGCCAGTTGTCCTAGGTACTGATCACAGGAAAGCTGCCCAGGATTGCCTGTGGCCAAGTATAGGACAGGTGGAATGGCAGGATGTCAACCATACATCAGCTGAAAAGGGGACGCACCTGTGGTGGAATGCAATGAAATGTTGTACGCAAACACTGCTGCTCCTAAGTATGTTTCCCAAGAGGATGTACGTGATGAAGCCAATTTCCAGAGGATCTGGGTTAGAGTATCATTGACACGTTCCACTATCCTATTGGTTTCAGGGTGGTAGGGAGTGGAGAGTACTCTGCGGACTCCCATGAGATCATTCACCCTTGATATTAAAGAGGCCGTAAAATTGGTCCTGTTATCTGAGAGTAGGAACTGGGGGCAGCTATGGCAAAGTATAATGGCATCCAAGACAAATTTTGCAGTGGAAGGGGCATCTACTTTCCTTAGAGGCTGGGCTTCTACCCACTTAGTTAGGTGATCTATAGCCACTATCACATAACAAAAGCCAGAGCTGCTATGTGGTAGTGGTCCCACTACGTCCATTGACACAGTATGCCAGGCAAAATGGGGTTGCACCATTTGGTAGGTTGTGCTTTTGCGTAGTGGCTTATTCCCTTAGCACTCAATGCAGCAGTCAATTGTCTCCTGAGTATTGAAATTCATTGCCTCCCAGAAGTAGGTGTGAGACAGGATCTCTTTGGTCTTCCAAAAGATGACATGACCCGTCGCCTTATGAGCGGCTGTTACAATGCTAGTCCTTTTGGAGGGAGGAGGGAATATGTGTTCCTTACCATCCACTAGCTTGTACAGTACGCCATTGCATAGTGCTGTATCCTTCCAAAGGTCCTGTAGAATATGCTGTACTTTCTCAGGTTTATTGCTAAACTTCCCAGTCATCATTTTCTGGTACAGCTGATCCGCTAATGAGCTCACTAGGGCCATGGTGGGTAATTGGGAAAGGCAGTCCGCGTTCTGGTGCTTGCTACCAGGGCAGTGAAGGATCTTGTAGTCCAAGGCCTGTAGTTTCAATGCCCATCAAGCCAGTTGGCCTTTTGGTTCCTTGAGGCTCTGGAGCCAAGCTAGGGACGTGTGATCTGTGACCACTGTGAACTGTACGCCATGTATGTAGACCCAAAACTGTTTACATGTGTAAATGACTGCCAGGCATTCACGCTCTGTCACTGTATAGTTGCGTTTGTGGACGTTTAGTGTCCTAATGGCATAGGGTACAGGGTGTTTGAGTCCCTTGTTGTCAAGTTGGGATAGTACAGCCCCAACTTCGGTAAGCAAGGTGCTGGTATGGATCATGAATGGTCCGTCAAAGTCTGGGTACATCAGAACAGGGTTGCTTGACAAGGCCAAGTGTAGTTTGTCAAAGGCTCCTTGGCATTCTTTACTCCATACAAAGTCAACTCCCAATTTCAGCAGGTGGAAGAGAGGTTCTCTAATGGCTGCAAAGCGGGGGATGAACCATCAATAATAACCAACCATACCCAAGAATACCTGTATGTCATGCTTTGAATCAGGGCACTTCATCTTAGATATGACTTTGGTTTTTGCGGGCTGTGGCCGTAGACTGTGACTGTCTATTTCAAAGCCCAGGTATTCCAGATGATCTTTGAAGAACTGGTATTTGCACAGCTTTATCTTAAGATTGGCAGCAGCTAGCCACTTGAAGACCTCTTCCAAATGAGCTAGATGTTCTGTGAAAGTCCTAGAGAAGACATTGATGTTGTCCAAGTACACTAGGACACAGGAGAGTTTAAGGTCACCTAGGATGGTGTCCATTGCTTGCTGGAAGGTTGCAGGGGCATTGCACAGCCCTTGCGTCATCCTTGTTGGTTGAAATAATCCATGTGAGGTTATGATGGCGCATTTTTCTTGTTCTTTGGGAGATAGTTTAATCTGCCAATAGCCTAATATGAGGTCCATGGCAGAGAAGTACTTGGCACCCCTGAGGCAGTCCAATGCGTTGTTTATGCAAGGTAAGGGATATGAGTCCTTCTTGGTGACCTTGTTGAGGCGTCAATAATTGATGACAACTCAGTTGGAGCCATCTTTCTTCTTGACAATCAGAATAGGAGATGCCCAAGGACTTTTGGACGGGATCAGCATGCCTTGTTTCAGCAGTTTGCTGACCTCTTCTGAGACAACTTCTTTTTTTGCTTTGGATTGTTGTATAGGGCGCATGTGGATTGGAGGAGTGGTTCCTGTATTGATGTGGTGGGTTACTCCTTCAGCACAACCCAGATTGTGATTACTTTCTGCAAAGATCAAGCAGTACTTCTCAAACAGCAAAGATGCCTGAGCTTGCTCCTCAGGGCCAAGGGAGGAAAGGTCAGCTAGGGGGTAGTCAGGTGGACTGCTGGTCCAGGTTTGTCTGGTATACCCATTTCCTCAAATGTACCAAATCCCTTAACCTCAGATAGTTCCTCCGTGGGGTAGAAGTGTAAGAAGCCTACTACTTGGTCTTTCTTGATAGAAAGCGTCTTCTTTGTGAGGTTGGCCAAGAGGACATGTATCTCCTGTTAGCCAGGGGTAACAATGCTAGCGCAATGCACAGTTCAAAGCAAGAACAGCCCCAGGGTTCAACAACTTCTCCATATAGCCCTTCAGGGACAACCACAGACAACCCAGGCTCCAGGGAAAAAGCAGACCTGGTCCTCAGCAGAACACCCTTATGTTCCAGAATCTAAGTAGGAGGTTTACGCCTATGTTTCCCAAAAATTTTGTATTCTACAGGGACAATTCCGTCAGCATAGGCCAGGTTGACAAATTTGCAGGGTTTGGGCGTGGTGTCCTGACCTTCCTTACTGAAGAACAAGGGTGGGGTCTGCCCAAGGATTTTGAAGGTGGCAAGACCCCAGTGTGTCATGGCTCCATACTTTACCAGGAAGGAGGTGCCTATGAGGAAATCATATGTGTTTTTTGGCAGTACAACTGCTGGAGCAGATACCACAATAGAGCCAAATTGCATAGGTAGTGCGCTGTATGCTCCCACAGAGTATGTGGGTTCCTTGCCAGCTGTACCAAAGGGTGATCTGTAGTCAACATCTGGGGCTATACCCAATTTCTTCACCATATTAATGGAGACAATGTTAAACAGAGCACCACTATCCACTATGGCTCAAATGCAATGTTTGTTAACTGATATGTCAATGTAGGTACAATTAATATAAGAGTCATTGAGGCTTTTCAATGTGTGTATTCCGTTCTCCTTGTCACTCTCCAAGGTTTGGAGCAAACTATTGCAGACATCAGGGTATGCAGACTTAAACTCTTCCAGGGGAAAAGCTACTTGGATCAACTTTAGGTTTGGGGTGTCATTGGAACATGGTGAGCGACAATTTTACCTGGCATCCTGTAGCTGGGCTGCATATGGCTTTGAGACTTCAGCCAGGGCAGCCTCTTCTTGCTTGACTTTACTTTGGGACCATGTTGTCACAGCATAGAGGTTGTTGGCTACAACCATGTGGATTGCGTCTTCATGAAGCCCTTTGGGATATTGGTCTTTGGGGCCAGGTTTGATGGGAATGTTGAGGGATTTGGCGGAGGTAGAATTTCCCTCTTCTACTCCGCCTTTGCTTTTCCCTCAGTTGTGCCAGTGGGGTGGGCTTGTACCATGTGCACCTTCTTGGCGTTGGATGGGCACTTTGATTTCCAGTGCCCAGCAGTGTTGCAGGCAATGCAGTAGGGGCCCTTCACGTCAGGAGGATGTGAAGAGGGCTTAGCGGAGTCTTCCATCTGAAAATGTGGTTTCTTGTAGGCTGGCTTAGGCTGTTTGGACTTGGGGCGGTTGGGAGGACCAAATGTCTTGGCATGACTTTGAAGGCAGTCTACAATTTCCAACACGTCTTTGCCTTTGGCATAGGCAGGGGCCATTGCTCTGTGGAGCTCTTTATACGGGTGGGTAGCCTGCTTTATTGCAGCGCGGATATCAAAGGTGGAGACTGTACCGGAGCCAAGGAGCACCAGCACATCATGATAGAATTGTTCCGCAAATTCCTGCAGGGTTTTGACAGGAGAGAACTTTATTGCGCCAAACTCAGACTTCCTGGTGAAGAGGATGTCCTCACCACCAAACTCTTCCAACACTGCCTGCCTAGCCTCTTGATACATCCAGTCAGTTGCGGGTAGGCATGGCATTACTAGATTGACGCTGGTTGCGTCCAGTGTGGTGATGAGCATGGTTGCCTTTTGGTGGTTGGTGGCACCTCTCATGGCCATCTCAAACAGTCTCAGGAAGGAATACATGTTCCCTTATTTGTTGAATTTGGAAGGTTCAAGGGTTTGAACCGTTTGTTCACGGCTGTAGGTTTGGTGGGCTGACAAGGGGAGGCAGTAGACTGTCTATCTGCCGTATAGCTACGCCTAGCCCTAGGCGTTGCCTTTGGTGTGAAGGGTTCTCTTGAAGGAAGGGTTGTGAAGACCTTGGGAATCCCCCTGTTTGGTGATTCCTGTTCCTCCTCAGAGGTATTGGCAGCATCTTCATAGTTATTGTACACATTGAAGATGAAGTCCGATGGCTGCTTGAGATGCAGTTGCAGCCTTTTGTTGCCAGTAGCTGCACCTGGGCTTCCATCCTATCCAGGCAATTGTGGACATTGTTGTTTACCATCTGTTGGCTTTTCTGACGGAGCTCAGACTCTACAGTTGTGGTTGTTTTAGAAAGGCGTGAAATGGTGTCTCTCAGTGTCAGCTGTTCCATTTGTAGTGCCGTGATAGTCTCATGTGCTCTGGCAAACTCCTCTTTGTATCCTTGGATTGTGTTCTCCAATGTAGCTATTCTGGTCTCAAGTGTACAAATCTTTACACTGTATGGGCAGGGTAGCGGCTTTGGTGTAGATGATTGGGACGCCTTTGCTTGGTTGTCAACTCTAGCTTCTGGTCTCTGTAAGTTGTCCAGAACGTAATTTTCAAATTGGTGAAGTTTTGAGCCCAACTGCTCTACTTCTCTGTCTAGGGCAATAACGTTTTGATCCAAAGTGGTTATGTTGTCTGCCATTCTTACGCTGAATTTGTCTGACTCAGCACAGAACTTGTGGAAATCCTGCAGCCATGCTAGAGAGGCTCCACGTGCATCCATTGCTTCATGGACCATGACTCTGAAATTTGTGTTCAATATGTCAATCAGTTCATCAATCCAAGCATGTGCATTCCACCCATGGACTGATTAGCCAGGACCACGGCACACATCTCCAAAAAGGAGGCATTGGCTGTGGCCCATTGCTCAGCCCAGTTGCGGCAGCAGGAGAGGAGGGCGTCACCAAGGGATGAAAGCTCAAGGTTCTGGCAGGCAACAACAAGCTGGAGTTGTTTTAAAGAAGGCTGGACAAAGCCAGCAAGGTACTCTACAGCGTGATCACCACTAGCAAGGCGTTCATGGAGAGCTTGGAACAAAGCGTTACAATAGAGCCAGTAAAGCTGCTAATGAGATTCCTGGTCCCGGTAGTGGAAGAATATGCTAGATTCTGGTCTGGGCAATCTGAGGGACAGAGGCGGAGTCCACAAAGTAAGGTCTCGGCCAGCTCAACAATCTGCGTGCAATTGTATGAGCCAACCAAGGCGGGACCCTCAGGAACAGAGGGAAACAGGGCCACAACCAAAGGGACAGTTGCAGGGGGGGGGGTGAACAACCATGGGGTCGCTCACAGAAAAAACAGGAGCACACTCACTGTCTGACAATTCCATCTTGTACCCATGTTTGTCAATAAAGCTGGGCGGAGGCAGTGCCAAGGACAATCTTTGGCAAGCGGGGGCAGTTTCCTGTGGCATTGGCAGAGGCTTGATTTCAAGTGAGCATCAATGTTGAGCAACTTGTGATATTGCTGATATGTTCAAAGGTTTATTGATACTGGAGTACAATCTAGCCAGCAGCTGCAATCTATCCAGGTGTAACTATGAACTTTTTGTCATCCTTTCAGGTGTCTATATCAATATACACTGCAACAACTCTTGTTCTTGTCCTTTCAGACAGTTCTCAGTGGCTACCTTTGCAATAGGTCTATCTTTGCTGGCTACGCCCATCCTGATTAGCTGTCCTTGGCATGTGATATGCTACTGGCCTTAGCAGGCGTCCATGGCACTTCAGCTACAGCCTACGCTCTTCTTGAGCTAGCCTACTGTCATTTATTGATTGGCTGTATCTTACACACCTATTATTGCGCTGGGAAACTACGCCGTATTTAGTTGATGCTTAGAAATTGTCCCTGTTCAGCCCTCCTACATTGGAAGGTAGAATTCTGGTATTCAATTTGCAGGGTTTAATAAGTGATTCTTTTCTGATTGGCAAACCTTCTGCTTATTAATGCAATGAGTCAAATTAGGTATTATACGCCATATAATAGCAGACTTGATCCATTAGTGACTCAAAGGATTATCCACTGTGTAATACTGATCCAAACTCGGTATTTCTTAGCCATTTGTATATCACTTGTTTGATATGAACATATACGTCCATCAAGCTGTGTGGGGCTGAGTTGATACAACATCCAGTAGGGTAGAATAGGTGATATACAATTGATGATTTAGTGATTACACGCCGTGTAATCAGTGATATTCACTATATTGGCTAACATTTATACGGCGTATAATAGTTACATCAATTATAATAAAGCAAGCAATATACAACATATAATCACATCACATTGGGACAATCAGTGATAATACAGCATATAATTGTTACATCTATTATAATAAATCAACAATTACACAGCGTATAATAACTACACTTGATTAAGTGATAACCAAATGATAATACAGCGTATAATCATTACATCTATTATAATAAACTAGCAATTACACGGCGTATAACTGCCATATCTATTAATATAATGATGACCAGTGATAATACGGTGTGTAACTGATTAAGATCTGCATGCAATGATTAACCTGATCATTTGTGGTCAATCAGCCTAATCTCACATACAGGCTACCCTTAGTGGCCATATCATACCAATCCCCAAGTACAAAGTATCACTTGGACTAGATTGGATAGGAAAGATAAAACCACACATCAACTGAGATAGCACTACTCTCCTCATACAGCAAGAAGTAACCATCATGTGTATCCAACTCACCTTGACACTCTCATGAGGGACTACATATTTTTGAAGATCACCAAACAGAAGAGAAGGGAACCTAGTAAAAATTACTGGAACATCTGCACATATGAGACCATTCATTTCAATAATGTAGAAACCTCACTCAAACAGGACCCAGTACAACAACATTAATCCAAGAATTCTCTTCTGTCTTCCAAGAAAAACTGTCAGGACTACTGCCTGACAGAGGTATTTGACACAAAAGTAATATCAAAGTAAGTGTACTAAAAGCATACCCATATATTGCTTAACACAACAAGAAGACAATGTACTAAAAGCCTATCTGGACAAAGTCCTAGAAACAGGACTCATTCAATCATCCAAATCCCCTTTTAGTGAGGCAGTCTTTTTTAGCAAAGAACAAAGGAAGATTGTGCCTATTCACTGATTACAGGACTCTCAACAAGGTAATAATTGTAAACAGGTATCTCCTGCCCCTGATTGATGACCTCTTTGATGCACTGGGGGTCCCAGCTCTTCAGAAAATTGATGTAACAGCAGGATATCACCAAATCTGCGTTAAACCAGAAGATATCCCCAAGACTGCATTTTAACTAATTATAACTTATTTGAATGTGTTTTCCTCAACTTTGGCATGAAAAATGCCTCAAGTACCTCTGTGACATTTATGAATGAAGTTTCAAATAGCACATTGGAAAAAGGGCTAATTTCTACATTGACAATATAATTATATACAGCCTGACCATACAGCAACACTAGAGAGACGTCCACCTGGTCTTCTGCAGCCTTCAAGATAACCAACTCATAGACAAGCCAATAAATATTACTTCTTTTCAGCAGAACTCCCATTTTTAGGACACATTATCAGAAAGGATGTATTGAAATCAGACCCAGAAAAGATACACACCATAACTGGTATACCAGCACTGCAAAATAAGAGTGGGCTTTGTACATCCCAGACATGGTAGCCTACATCAGGAGATTCATCCCTGACTGGGGTGCCTTGACTGCCCCTTATCTGCAATCACAGACAAGACAACAAAATTTGCATGGACACCTCTAAGATGTTAGGAACCCATCTTCTTAGAAACATATCACCAAGCAGGTGCATGGCCACAGAAGTGTTAAACCTGTAACCAAAGTACCAATGGGGACGGAGAATATTCCCATATGGAATAGCTCCCCAAGCAAGCAATACTGACCCAGGAGTGGAATATATCTACCAAGAAGGAAGTAGGCTTCTAGGTAGCTAAGCAGGAAGGCTGAAGCCAAGGTATGGAATAAAGTGGGTGAAGGAGCGGATTGTTGTCCATTAACACTTGTGGTTTCTCTGTAATAGGAGGGACAGCAGAAAAGGGTGTGGCAGTGTACCATACACCTGGTATCACTTGGCGCCTTGACTTGTCAAGGTACTGAGGGGGAGTGGAAGAACCAGAATCTGCTCTGGTTCCTAGAAATACACTCTCTGCAAAGGCATGGACCAGAAGCAACCAAACCAACCATTTATACGCAAATGGCTCCCATTGGGAGGACTTGGGTAGTCTCATGGCTTTTGGGATCAAGAAGTAGACAACCAAGGAAAAATCAAGTTGTTTAATAAAATGACTTTAATTAACTGAACAAACTAAAATCTTGAAAGATGGAGCCTTATATAGGCTTACAAGACTCTTAATTTGCAGTTTTTAAAGGGTAATGTGTGTTGTAACATATTTGATTACTCCCTCTTGGGGAATCAACACCCTGAGTAGTTCAGGCAAGGGCCTAAAGTTGCAGTGTGGAGATTGAAATCTTCAAATCAATGAAACTTTTGATTTACGCACTTTTTTCAATAAAAAATTTCCCCAAAAAAATTAATATTTCTCTTAAATTTGACTTTTTTTAAAATGTTTTTACTAGGAGCTAAAATCAAAAAACCAAGTTTGAAGCGCCCAAATTGATGCAATTTAAAACACACCTTAATTTAATTTGGCTTTTAAAATAGAATTTACTTACCCATTTAAATAGAGGGGACAAAATTGAAAGTGCAAAAATTGAAGTGCAAAAAATATTCAATTTAATATTTGACACATCAAAATTAAGAAAATTTTTAAAATTTAAATTTTTTATCTACATGTAAAAAAGAAACCAAGAGCTAAAAAAAGCTTTTTTAACTTTAGGCAAACTTTTTAAATTTTATGTTCAAATGTTAATATAAAATACTATTATAAGCTCTTTATTTTTAAAAAATAAGATTTTGTCTCATAAAATTTTGTTTAAAAATTTAGATATAGTTTCTTAATGGGTGCAGAAATCAAAAAGTAGTCAAAATCAAAATCTGAAAAGGTACCAAAAACTAGGACCACTTAATATTAAATTTTTGCAAAAAATTAATATTTTATTCATTATGTTTTATTAAGTTCCTCAAATCAAAAGTGAGGAAATCAAAAATTGACTTTTTAGATTTAGTCACACTTTTTATAAGCTTATAAAATTTTAAATAATTAATAAAAACTTTTGAAATTCCTCATGTAGATTCTTTAAGACTTGATATTTAAATATAAAAAAGAAATGAAGTTTTTTTGGTAGGTTTTTATTTATTGCAATATTAATAAAGTGGTGTGTTTTGGAGGCAATTTCAAAAACATGTTAAATTAATATAATATTGTACTACTCTAAATTCAGAACCTAAAGGTAACAATGCAGGATTGTCAAATTCTTTTGCATAAACTCACCAACTTAATAAAGTAATTTTCATCCCATAACAATGCCTTTTTTATATAAAAGGATGAAAAATATAGCATTAAGTTGATGAGTTCACACAAAAGAATTTGAAAATACCACATTTTTAACTTTGGGTTCTGAATCTACAGTATGTTTCCCTATATTATTTCAGGGGACAAAATTGAAGTGCCCAAATCAAAGTGCACAAAACAAAGTGCAGAAATTGAAGTGCCTAAATCAAAGTGCAATAAGCTCTTGGGGTTTTTTTTGAAGGTTTCTCTTTTGAATTTTCTCCTTTCCCACCTCTCATTCCTCCTCAATTTTTTTAAAATTTTCTTGGCTCTTGGCTGTACCAGGGGCCAAAAACTTTTAAAAAATTTCTGCTTTGTCAAGAGGGTGGATTATATAAAATCTGATACCAAGTAAAAAAAACTTTCTTTTTTTCTTCTCTTCTCCTTTTCTTTTATTTTTTTTCTCCTTTCTTACCCTCAATTATCTTCTAAAATCCTCTTTCCATTCTTACCCTTGATTATCTTTTATTATCCTCTCTCCATTATTACCCTCAATTATCTTCTACTATATCTTTTTTACTATATGTTTTAGAGTAAAATAAGATGTTGTCAGAAAAGTGCGGGCCATGGTATTTATCATCCACCAGCTGATATCCTAAGTCTTCTAACATTAGGAAAGTACAGAGAACCTGTGACTTTGGCGTAACCTTTGGCCCGGAATATTTGTTGTCATCAGAAGTAGAAAGTCTGACAAGGCCCAGAGCCCAGAGGATTTAGGACAGTTCTTCCTACTTCTGGATAGAGGTTCATAGTTGTCTCTATATTTTACTATAGATAATTATACTGTATGACAACAGTATCATCTTTTGCTCTCTACTAATAAAACTTTAGAGAGGATCACATTAAGGAAATAGGACTTAGATCAATTATCAAGTCAATAAGGAATCATCAGTCTTTTATTCTAATGGACTGGCTTTAAAGCAGTCCATCTGCACACGTGCTATCCAATTTAGCTCACAACACTAGAAGAGACTGAAGTAGCATTAGGACAACATAGCAGGAGGCCTGGCCTTTTCAGGGTGGTTTTAACAGAAGACTTGCTTGACATCTTCCACAGATTGGTATACTTTCTGTCTAACTGGGCCATTTCCAGGGCTAGCTAGCCAGTGGTTGGCTACTAGTTCACGGAGATGACTGTTTCACTTAATCAGAGCTACCCTAATACAATAGGCTCAAAGCCTTTTTATCTTAGAGTGTTTGGCCTGACAGCCCAGTCCATGATGAACTCTTCTAGATATAATGCAGATGAAGGTTCTTATGATGGCCCTCTTGTTATAGGATTTCATTAGAGTTTAGAATAGTAATTTTTATGAAAAGCATGTTTGAGGTGGTTGTTGAGGTGAACTAATTAATGAGCAGTAATTTCATGTTCTATTAATTAATTGCAATGCAAGAATTGTTAATGCCAGTACATGAGTTGATTGTTGACTCATTGATTCTACCAACCTGCGACCCACATTATTTGGTTGAAACCATTCCTAAGAGTGATTAACCACTGGCCTGCTTTACTTAGAGTGATTAACTGTTGGCCTGTGTATATTGTTGAATCCGTTAATTAGTCAATATCCAGAAACCCTGACAGATGTATATAATGTTTCTTTTTAGTATAAAAATTCAAACTGTCTATATCATTTTTAGTGGAAGTACAGTGTTTTTAACATAAGAATGTTTAAGTCTTAATTTTATGATATGTAAGTGGCAGATTATTGATATCTTTGAATTTGTGACTTATAAATAAGATATAAGACTATATCTTTTATTAAGTATAAAATTGTATAGTATAGCTTTAATAAGAAATTAATGTACTTTATATTATTTTAATGATAGAATTCTATAAATTTTATCATTGAAATAAGAACACTAATAAACCAAAATACCTAAAATCATATGCTTGTATCTTGCAGGAAAAACCTTTATTTTGCTTATACTGAAGTATTATTATAGCTTTACATAAGCTGGAAATTAAATTAACCTTTTTTATTAAACTAATAGTTTGTAAAGCAGTTTTTTTTGCATAGTTTCATATTTTATATTCAATTGAATACAGTTACATATAAACTCTAGTCTAATTTTGCTTTTGAAACTAAAATAAACTTTCTTTAAAAACAGCTAATTTAAGATTTAATTTATCTAGCATATATTTTTTATTGCAGAAATGAATTCCTTGGGTTTTTAGTCTAGAAAAGTTTTTAAAATATATAGTTTTATATTAACAACTGTATTTTATTCTGCTTCAAAGTCAACCTCATGAAAATCAATTTTTGCAGTTTGATCTTTGATATTTTCAATTTTTGCACTTTTTGGGGGTCCCATTTTCAATTTTTTCACTTTCAACCTTAGGAACTTTGACCTAAGGAACTTACCCAGTAGTTCACTGGATGAGTCACTGAATGGCTCACCAACTAATCATTAAATTGGTGGCACCACTATCATTAATCCTTCTATTACAGGGATCAAACATCCAGATCCTAAAAAGAACACAACTTGATTAAGCCTCGTGACTTAAGAGGAACATTACTGTCAGAACTTTTGGTTCTGCTCTCAGACCTGGCAGTCTGATTAAAATTTGCTTTATTGGGTAGTTGAGTTATCTTAATCATTTTTTTATAGTTAGCTTGTATGGCAACAAGCCTTACTTGCGACGTCTGGCATTTCCTTGGCAAGGGAACAGCTAGCAATGTCCAAGGGAGGCAACTTCCAAGCGGCTTTCTATAAGGGTGGCTTGCTAGTTCTTTGAGTACTGACAATGGTCTTTGAACTCAAATATCTTATTCTACTGTGAAAAAAATTCTATAGTAGGATCTTGGTATTATTGTCTGCCTTTCATTAGTCCAATGGAAGGGCTTTTATAGAGCCAGCGCTCTTTTGTCAGGATAAGATCATCTGGCGCATCCAACTCTTGCTTGGTAGTCTTTTTACCCCCAGACTGCCAGCATCAACCCCCAGAGAAAGCATTCATGCAATGGCATGGGATTCCATAGCATAGTACCCTTTGCTGGGTAATAATTGCCATAGAGTGATACATAATCTATTAGCGTGCTGGCGGTGGTGGCGCTAATTTATGACTCTATTTTTAGCACATGACACTTTATTCCTGGGCAAACTTTTTTGCATTGATTTGCAATGGCATTGGCGGCTTGCTAGTACAAATTGGACTCATTCTTTTCAATCCTCAGATAAACCCATAATAACTAACCCGGAGGTTTGCTAGAGTATTCTGGAATAACTCTAGCCAATTAGAAATCAGTTGCAATTGGAGTCTATAGAATTCCTGGTTGTTCTTGTAATAAGTGATCTGAATCTACTTCACACAGGCTTCTCAGATCAATTAAGCCTGCTAGTAATATTGAAAGCTTCTCCAATAGATGGCTTGGTAGGCCGCCAAGATATTCAAAGGTAGAACAAAGCTGGTATAAATTCCTGACATTTCCCCAACTTGACTTAGTTATACCGTCAAGAGATAAATCAATAATCAACATGTCACAACCATCCAACGCTTCTAATACCTCCCATGTGACTGATGCACGTAGCATTATTGCTGCCATGTTGGTTTCCAATCAGGCCCTGTTTCAGGCCATGTCTTATGATGCCAAGAAGGCACATATTTGCGGGCTTTGGGACAGGGATACCAGTACAATATTTACTGGTATGGGTCATGAGGAACCTCCCCATAAGCGGGTGCGCCAAACACCCAAGTCCCCATCCAAACATCCAGCCCATAAAGATCCAACCTGGCATGGCGCAGAAATCCCCTTGGCTACTTTGGAGGAGCAGCCCATTGATACCTGGGCTTTGGTTCAGGGGTCTTTGGCCTCACAGGCTCCAGTTGGCGACCTGCCAACTGTCTAATATCAAATTGATATGCCCAACTTTGATTGTGGTGCTCTTTTCTCTGGCTTTGAATTATGATGTCAATTCCTCTTTGTTGTCCTTTAGAAGAGACCCCAGCAGGACTTGAAGGCATGTATCACTTCCTCAAGTTTTGGTTTCTTCTCTGTTGACAATGAGGTGTTGGTGGAGCACCTGAGTCATAATCTCTTTGACCTTGTCAACGTCTCTTGTGGTAGTGATCATGTGGATGGCTTGGATTGAGGTTTTGTCATACAAATTTCTGACCAGATAATTCAATCCTGGTTTCAGCATCTCCCCCATTCCTGTTGGTGTACCAGAAGCTGCAGGTTGACAACTGCAACCAGCAGGATAGTCATCTAGGCAAGGTGATCTGCCAGTGTTGGGATGCCTTTCATAATGGGGATCAGAAAGCTGTGGTGCAAGCTATGGTCTTATGTGGGAATGTCATGTTGACTCCTGACCTTTGCCTTCCCCAGGGCAGCTTTGCCAGGATAGCTGTGCACTGGGAAAAACTTTGTAACTGTTGGTAACATTAAGGCAATACTCCCAGATGAGTATATTTCCATTGATGATTTCATCATGGATTTCCTTATTCTGGGGTGTAGATATTCCCTTGAGGATGGCCTCTGGAGGGTTGACTGGGACTTTGAGTCCATTCCCCTGCCCCTGGTTAACTTTTTTTACCTTTCTCCTGCCCACAAGAAATTGTGGTTGTGTGTGACTGTCTTCCTGTTTGTAGGAAGCCAGCAGTTTACCTTCAAACCTTTACCTCTTGATGTGGCACTTCTGGCTGGGGACCAAGAGCCTGACATGTCAGTGATGACACCTGGACCTTGACATGCCAGCCCAGCCAACCAAGACAGGAATTCCAATGAGGACAAGGAGGAGATAGAAGACAAAGATGAAGAAGACAACAATGACAATGATGACTACCAGGAGGGCAATTTCTAGCATTGCCTCTTTTCACTATATTCCAAATAAAATAAAGTTCAAAAATCTTTATTTTTATCCTCTTAGAAATATAGGAAGCTACTTAGATGTCATTATTTGACAAAGTGTGGAAAGGTTTTAGGAACCTTGTGTGGACTCTATTAATGAGTTGCCCATCCTAACATCCTTGATGGTATAGGTGTCTTGGCCTGTTTGCTCAATGGCTTCAAATGGGCCTTTCCAAATGGTGTCAAGTTTGTGTGCTCTTCCTATTACTTTTTTGTGATAGGAAACTTGAGTGCCAACCTTGAACTCTGGCAGAGTGCAGTGGTTGGGATTATCTTGCTGGCGTCCTTATGTTCTGGCCAGTGTAGTCTCTGTAAAAGCTTCAGCCTGAAGCTTAATCAATGTATCTGCCAATCTTACCATGTATTGGTTGTAGGTGATCTCCCCAGGGTTGCCCATAGTAGAGAACCGTATTGGCAGGATGGACAAGTGTTGACCATAAATGAGCTGGAAGGGCAAAAACTTAGTTGTGCTATGTATAGAGATGTTATACAAAATCACAACTGCTGGCAGGAAAAGATACCAATCAGAAGTATGATTATCTGCCAGTTTTTGAAGGATGTTCACCAAGGTGCCATTTGCTCTCTCAAACATCCTGTTTTTTTCTGGATGGTATGGAGTAGAGAGCACTCCCCTCACTCCCATGAGCTCATTGAGCTTAGGAATAACATTGGATGTGAAATTAGTGCCATTGTCTGTGAGAATGAATTTTGAGCAACCATGGTGGTGAATAATTCACTCTAAGATGAACCTTGCAGTGGCCTCTGCGCTGACGTGCTGAAGAGCTTTCACCTCTACCCATTTGGTGAGGTGATCTATGGCTACAATTATATATCTGAGTTGGCCAATGCACATCAGAAGGGAGCCAATCATGTCAATGCTAACGGTGTGCTAAGCAAATTTGGGCTTGACAGCCTTATATTGATGCTTGGGTACAAATGGCTTCTTGTGTTGGCACTCTGCACAGCAAGTCAGGGTTTCATTAGTGTTAAACAGCAGATATTCCCAATAGTAGTGGAGATGTAATTGACATACAGTCTTTCAGAGGCCGCCATGGCCTATAGCCTTATGAGCAGCCATGATCAGGGACAATCTTTTAGAGGGGCGGGGGATATCATACTTATTCCCTTGATGGTATTTGTATAGTTTACCATCTTCTACTCTGAAGTCCTTCATCAGTTCCCAGAGAATGGCCTGTATCTCATCAGGCTTATCTTCAAACTGGCCAGTTAACATCTTATCATACAGTACATTGGCCTATGATGATATAATATTAACAGTTGGGAGTCTAGATAGACAGTCAGCGTTCTGGTGCTTTGCTCCTGGCCGGTGTACTATCTTATAGTTGAATGCCTGAAGTTTCAGAGCCCATTGTGCTAAGCAACCTTCTGGTTCTTGTAGATTCTGAAGCCAACTTAGACTGGCGTGGTCTTTAACCAGAGTGAAGTGAACTCCATGGAGATACACCCAGAACTTTTTGTAGGCATATATTACTGCCAAACATTCACGTTCTGTCACCGTGTAATTTTGCTCATGAATATTCAAGGAGCAACTGGAGTAGGCAACCTGGTGTTCTTCTCCATCATTGTCATTCTGGGACAATACTGCTCCAAGATCACTCAGGGAAGCGTTGGTATGTACCACAAAAGACTTAGTAAAGTTGGGATACATAAGCACTGGACTGCCAGACAAGCTGGTTTGTGGTGAGTCAAAAGCCAACTGGCAGGTAGAGGTCCATGTAAAAGGTACTCCATTTTTAAGCAGATGGAAAAGAGGTTCACCTGTTTGCAAGAAATTTGGAATATACCTGCAATAATAAACTACCATGCCTAGGAACACCTGGAAATCCCTTTTGCTCTTGGGAGTCTTTATCTTGGTGATGGCCTCAATCTTGGTGGGTTGTGGCCGTAGTCCTTTGGTGTCAATAACAAAACCTAAGCATTCAAGCTGGTACTTAAAGAACTAGCACTTCCTAGGTTTTATCTTCAAGTTGGCATCTGAAAGTTGCTTAGAGACAGCTTTCAAGTGCTTCAAATGATTTGTGAACGTCCTAGAGAAGACATTAATATCATCCAGATACACAAGGATGCAGGACAAATTGAGATCTCCCAGGATTGTATCCATAGCTTGCTGGAACGTGGCTGGGGCGTTACACAATCCTTGGGGCATTTGTGTTGGTTAGAAGAGACCTTGTGAAGTGATAATGGTACACTTCTCTAGTTCTTCTGGAGGAAGTTCAATCTGCCAATACCCAGAGATCAGATCCATGGCAGAGAAGAACTTTGCACCTCCCAGGCGGTCTAAGGCGTTTTCAATTCTTGGCAGTGGGTAGGAGTCCTTCTTTGTGATCAGGTTTAGATGTTGGTAGTCTATGACTACTTGGTTACTTCCATCCTTCTTTTTTACTATAAAAATAGGCAATGCCAAGTGACTCTTTGATGAAACTAACATTCCTCTATCCAGGAGCTGTTGTATTTCCTCATTGACAGTCTCCTTGCTGGCCTTTGATTGTCAAATGGGGTGGAGTCAATTGGTTTGTTGTCACTGGTGTCAATATGGTGGGTAACATCCACAGCACATCCCAAGTCAAAATCATCATCAGAAAAGATGCATCTGTACCTCTCAAACAGGGCACTTGCTTGTTCCTGTTGCTCTTTGTTTAAAAAGGACAGGTTGACCAGTGGGGTAGTCACGTAGGCACTGGCTTTGACCTGATCAGGTAGCCCTATTTCTGATAGGACCCCAATACATTCAAAGCTGGCCAATTCCTCAAATGGCAGAAGATGCACAAATCCTACTATCTGATGTTTCTTCACGTGGATATTGTGGTCCTGAAGATTGGCAAGTAGGATGTGTACTTCTCCATGTCCTGGTATAATTATACCAGGTGCTATGCAGGGGTTAAACCTTGATTTTCCCCAGGGCTGATGTATTTCTCCCTATAAGCCTTTAGGGATTTCCAGAGTCAATCCTGTTGGTACAACACACTGTGAACTGGACTTGAGAGTGAAGGTTACCAGGGAGCGCAGTGGAATACCTTTATGATCTTTTATCTGGGTTGGCAGTTTCTTGCTCTTTCTTCCCTTCTTCTCATATGGTACCGCTACAATCCTGTCTTTGTACGCCAAATTAATTGTCAGTTTCTCTTTGACATTGGCGGCGTCTTTGGTGTAATATAGAGGTATGATCTGCTTCAATATGGTGAAAGTGTCATTTTCCATATCAATCTTCACACCATATTTGTGCATGAAGGCAGTGCCAATCAAAACATTGCAGTTTTGACTGGGTAGGACAACAGCAGGAGAAAAACAGCTATAGATCCAAATTGCATTGGGATAGCACTATATGCTCCTTTGGAAGTTGTGGTGGGTAGGCCAGCGGTGCCATAGACTCTACTGTGCGCAATATCATGAGTCAGTCCTAGTTGTTGGACCAGGCGGGTTAAAAACTATATTAATGAGTGCCCCACTGTTGATTATGGCTCTTACTTTCACCTTATTAACAGAAATGCCGGCATATGTACACCCAGAGTACGTTTCAGAATGTAAATTTAATAGGTGAATCCCAAGAGGGGCAGGGGTGTCAAATTATTGCTTGAGACTATGTCCAATTTCAGGTAATTTGTTCTTAATAGTTTCAAGCGGCATTCCAGTTGGACGCCTTTAAGGTTAGGAACGTTGCTGGAGATATTTGGGCTCTTATTCAAGCAAGTTTCCTGTAATTGTGCGCATAGGGTTTGGAGACTACCTCTACTGTGTTGGCAGTAGTCTTCTGGGGTCTACCTCTTATGAAGGCAGGGATGGCTAACAGGTCATTGGCTATCAATTGGTTAACAGGATCTTCCTTGAAGTCTTGACTAGAAGTAAAGTATCCAGGAGATCCTTTCATCTGGGTGGCATTCTTGGCGGTCTGGGCGGTCTTGGTTGCAATATTGGCGGGCTCCTCTAGTTTATCTCTGTCAGGTTCTTTTGGAATAGTCAAGGGAATAACAGGTGCATTATATTCCACTACTGGCTTGCCTTTGCTTTTTCCTGATTCTTCTCATCAATATCTACTACTACATTGACCCCAGGAGATTTGCCTTTAGACCAACATTGACTTGCCCAGTGCCCCTTTTTGTTGCACTTTTGGCAGATAATGTTGGAATTATAAGGCTTCACCTCTCCAGGGGGTTTGTGGTAGTATCCTTCTCCTCTTCAGGCGGCTTGGCAGATCTGTCACAATCCCGGCTTCTTCCTTGATTCTCTGACCCATTGTGACTGGCCATTCCTTTGTTGGGGGCATCAAATTGGGCCCCAAGCCGGCCCATATAACTGGTAATATTCTGGGTATTGTTGGCCTGGTTGAGTACCAGGAACATCACATTAGAGAGCTCTCTATACAGCTGAAGAGCTCTGCTCATTGTGATATAGCAGTCTAATTCAGTAAGTAGTCCTGCCCCCAGGAGTACCTGTGCTTTGTGGTAGAAGCAGTCAGCAAAATCTTGTACACTCTCATATTTCTTGAAATCAATATTACTGAATTTGGCCCCCCCTGCTTGCAGTTTGGTTTCACTGCAAAATTTCTTGATCACTGTTATTTTTGCATCCTCATAAGACCATTCTTCCACTGGAAGTTGAGGCATTATCACGTCCACACTGGCGAGGTCTAGAGCATTGATCAGAGCTGTTGCCTTCATGTGGTCTGAAGCTCCACACATCAAAATTTTGAAGAGGCAAATAAAGGTTTTAATGTTACCCTTTTGGTCAAATGTCAGCAAGTTCAGAGGCTTGAACTTGTGATCAGGATGGTTGTTTTCTCACGAGTTTCCACTACTGGTTTGACGGGGCAAAGACCAGTCAGTGGAGTGAGTGGCAGCAAGGCAGCAACTCCTATGGGAACTCAACAGGTCCCTCTTCTATCATCTGTACCCTGGTCAGAGTTAAAGTCAAAAAATTCAGGGGACAACGTCTTCCTTTGCTCAGGGGAAGAGTTTGGGACAGGGCTCTTCTTATCCTCTACAGATAAGCTGTTATTGGATAGCATCACCTGCTCTAATCTACTGAGTCTTGCTGATACATTAGCCTCAAAGTCCTTTCTGGCGGCTTCATTAGATTGCACCTGCTCCAAGAGACTGCTATGGTTTCCTTTCATAAGCAGAGTAGTTGAAGCTAGCAGATATAAACGTTTACTGTAGGAGTCCAGCTTGTGTTTGAGGGCAACAACCTGAACGTAGTTGTCTTCCAGGTCCTGGTAAAGCTGGTTTGTCAGAGCACAGATGGTCTCTATAGTTTCCCATAAGTTATGCTTGTTGTTGGTATAAGCTTTGTGGTTGAGGCAGCAGGCGTGCTGGTCTTGAGTCTGATCCAAGATTGAGGAGCCATCTGAGGAAGCTTACTTCCCTTTCATTTTTTTCACTTTCTTGACCAGTTTGTTCACCCAGGCAATGATCTTGTTCTGGCGCTCCTTGTGGCGGGTGCTATTTTCTGAGACCATGATGTGAAGCTTATCTTTTCAATATGCTATCTCATTCACAGTAGACTGGTGGGCCAGGAAGCGTATTTTCTTGGCCAGGTTAACGCTGTGACGGGTTACGTCTGAAGTCCATTGAGGATTCAGACCGCAGGAGTCAAGGATCCCAGCCCCTTTGTACCACCTGGTTGTTGAACTGGGAAACTATTTCATCTAAACAATAATGTGCAGAAGAAGAAGCTTTGTTAATGGTACCCACATCCTGTTGCACTGTGTAGAAGCTGGAGTTCAACTGGTGGACCATGGCAGTGTTAGCATGCTGAATTTTGATCCTGAACCAGCCCATCTCTTCAAGGTTGAGGTTTTGGCGGGCCACCAAGCGCTGTACATACTTGATGGCGGGGTGCAAAAAGTATGACAGAACATTGGTTATTCTGTTGACTCCTTCTCTTTTCAGAAGTAGGCCAAGCTGTGTGCTACTGGCCTCTTGATAGCTTCTGAAGGTTGACCACAAGTGATCAGAGGATCTTGTGGTTGTAAACAGGCTGTAATCACTATCCTGCTGTTTGTCACCAGTGGATTTATAGCCTTGCATCAAGGCGTCCATAAATGACCTCACATCCTCAATGGTGTAATTACTTGGATCATGTTGTACCATTGTACCAGTGACGTCAAGGTTATTTGTCCACTGGCACTTCTGGTACCTGGTAGGGAGCAATTTCCAAGTGGAGGGATGCATCACATTCCACATTGCTGGTTTTCATGTAGCCCCTCATACTTACCAACAAAGCTGGGGTGATGGGACAAAGACTTGCTGTAGTGCTCAAGGGTTTTAGGGATGGGTTGAGTGTAGCTGAGCAACTGGAAAAAAAACAGGACTAAATTCTTCTTACTCAACAGAACCTCTATTTTTGGGCTCTGCAAGTAGTCTAAGATTTGTAAGTAAATTGTTATGTTTTTATGGTGAATGATTCTGTTTATTGGGGACCTCTTGGGGTCTTTTTATACTTGGAGGAAGAGAAGGAAAAAGAAAAAGTGTGTCATAATGACTAGGGTCTAGACTTTCAGGCACTAAGCTATTCTTGGAGAGCTGAAACATTTTGGGGAATATTCAGAGGAAAATGGCTTAGATTGGGCAAGAAGTGAACATTTGAGCATGTGATCTGAGATTCAGGTGATCACAGCAATAGTAGGGCTTTTTTGAGGAATTGAGTGTATAATAGGGTTTTAGATCACTCTTCTTAGGGTCCATGCTTGGCAAGTGGAGCAGAAGGCCAATATAGCAATTTACATGGTGGGCGCGGGCAATGTGTTGATCATCAACTCATCTGCGGCTAGCTGCAGGTGTGTCAATTGGTCTATAATCAGAAAGGAGGCTATGTAATTTGGAGGGTTACTCTCTGGGATAGATTGCAAAAAAGGGCAGCAGTTCCCCTTATAATTTTCCAAAAAAGGAACCAGTCCAGATAAGGCAATAATAGGGAGTGGCACCCTGCACCACACTTGCTAACACAGACAGTGCAGATAACTCATTTTTTAAGTGAGCACCACTGTCAGAACTTTTGGTTCTGCTCTCAGACCTGACAGTCTGATTACATTTGCTTTATTGGGTAGTTGAGTGATCTTATCATTGTGTTGATAGTTAGCTTGTATGGCAACAAGCGTTACTTAGACATCTGGTATTTTCTTGGCAAGGCAACAGCTAGCAATGTCCAAGGGAGGCAACGTCCAAGCAGCTTTCTATACGGGTGGCTTGCTAGTTCTTTGAGTACTGAAAATGGTCTTTGAACTTGGATATTTTCTTCTACTGTGAAAAGGTTCTACAGTAGTATCTTGGTATTATTGTCTGCCTTCCATTAGTCCAATGGAAGGGCTTTTATAGAGCCAGTGCTCTCTTGCCAGGATAAGATCATCTGGCACATCTAACTCTTGCTTGGTAGTCTTTTCACCCCCAGACCGCCAGCATTAACCCCCAGAGTTAGGCATTCATGCAATGTCATGGGATTCCATATCATAGTACCCTGCGCTGGTTACTAATTGCCATAGAGTGATACATAATCTATTAGCGTGCTGGAAGTGACAGCGCCAATTTATGACTCTATTTTTAGCACATGCCACTTTATTCCAGGCAAGCTTTCTTGCATTGATTTGCAATGGCATTGGCGGCTTGCTAGTACAAATTGGACTCATTCTTTTCAATCCTCAGGGAAACCCATAATAACTAACCCAGCAGTTTGCTAGAGTATTCCAGAATAACTCTAGCCAATCAGGAACCAGTTGTAATTGGAGTCTATAGTATTCCTGGTTGTTCTTGTAATAAGTGATCCAAATCTACTTCATGGAGGCTTCTCAGATCAATTAAGCATGCTAGTAATATTGGAAGCTTCTCCAATAGATGGCTTGGCAGGCCGCCAAGATATTCAAGGTAGAACAAAGTCAGTATAAATTCCTGACAATTACTCAAATAAGCCCCATGACCTACATGACTTACATGAACAGTATGTGGCTTTCCATGATACTATATATTATCCTATATTAATATCTAATAAAGTATTATTCTCTTCTTATTTTCCCCTTTATCTTGTTTATTATGCTTCCCATAAGTATATACTTGACATGGGGAAAAAATGTTGGGGGAAATCGGGGAACCTTGGCAGGAACAATCCTCCTAAAAACAACATAACAGTTATTTTTATGATAAAAAACGCCCCCCTGCTGAGCTTCCCAAACAGCTAGGTGTTATTTATCCCAGCTGTTTGAGAACCTCAGCTTGGGGGAGACTCCTGGTGGTTGTAACAACCACCAGAAGAAGATAACCAGTGTTTAAACTGGATAAGATCAAGTGCAGAGCTTGACGGTTTGAAATTTGGCTTCAAATTTGAAGCAAAATTGGCTTCAAAACCTGAAGACCTGGGTGTAAGCTTTGATTGGCTACAGAGTGGTTTGCGGTTGAGACAAAGGTAAGTTTGAATCCAACTAACTAACTTTGAATAGGCGTTTCTGAGGCAGGAGAGGAGACCCAAGTTTAATCCCCATTGTGGGACTCAAGTTGATTTCCAGAATTATTAATTCCCACTCAAAAGGTAATAAAGAAAATATACTGCCTACCAATAATTCATTTTTAGGGCCCATAGAAGCCTCTCCTTCAGGGAAAGAATTATTAATAATTCTAGAACCTAAAGTCAATTGTTGTTGTCAGGAGTGAATAAGTAAAGTGCTCTTGACAAAGAGATCAACGCTTTCAACAATTAAACAAATGTATGGTCACTGTCCCTATTTTGCAGTATCATAAATTGTGAAGGAGTGTACAAATTATAAACTGACACCTCCAATTACACAATAGGAGGATTACTATAAATTTAAACTGCAGAAAAGTATTTTCTCCCTGTAGCATATGAATCAAGAAAACTTTCAGACAGTAAGCAAAGATACCTGATACATGACAAAGAGCTGGTAGCTATTTCCCACTGTCCAATGAAGTGGAAATGCTACCTGAAAGGTGCACAGATATTCAAAGTGCTAACCAACCACAAATCATTGGTATTCTTCAAGACTCAACAACATCTATCTGGACAACAAGCTGAATGGATGAGCCTTATACAAAGGTACCCCATGATAATTGAATACAAACCAGGCAAAGAAATGCTTACTGCAGACGCCCTATCATGGGTATGCTGTAAACATCCCCTGTGCAAGATGGAGACACTGATTGTCCCATGTTACTCATTTGGAATCTTCAAGAGGGGTTCCCACCTGGTACACCAACTGACATAAAGAGAAATTCTAAAGAACAAACATCTGTTCAAAAACATATATGGTACTCTACATTGCATACTACTAAGTGGCAATGCTGTACACTAATTTTTGTCAACGCAAAAGATTGACACAATTCTTTGATACCATAGAGATCTGGAAAACACCTGTAGTAGGAAATTGCATGAACACCTTAAAACGCGCTACTGGTGGCCCAACATGCTGGACAATATCAGAGAGGTACTGGAACAATGCAAAGTGTGTGAAAATTATGCCTGCTCTA